>JASFAX010007643.1:0-21225 GCA_030737875.1 Allium sativum | reverse complement strand
GCCTACACAACAACCTCTACATGACATTTTTTTTCATCTTACTCCCTACTCTTATATTTATCTAAC
The DNA here is from genome assembly GCA_030737875.1 of Allium sativum. NCBI lineage: Eukaryota > Viridiplantae > Streptophyta > Magnoliopsida > Asparagales > Amaryllidaceae > Allium > Allium sativum. The sequence continues at coordinate 21,159 of JASFAX010007643.1, read as the reverse complement.
CCTCACGCTTATCACCCCCCTCCCTACCTACCAAACACTGAAATCTATAACACACCCGTGTGCATAGGACGGGTTACAACCTAGAATTAAAAAAAAGGAAGAAAAGTTGTAGCGACGCCTGTAATTATTATAAATAATTGCAGACATATCTAGAACTGTTTTACAGTATATTGCAATAATGTGTTACTATGTGGAAAATTTGCTGATATTTTGCAAATTTTGCAAACTGTTGCATCTTTTTCAAAAATTTACTAAAGAGGAAACTTTTTTCATTAATATGCAGTTTTTACCATTTTTCTAATGATTTTTCTGCAATACTTCGATGTTTAAATAAGTGTAGGTTTTGAATTTAAAATTTTGAAGCAAATCAGCAAAAACTACATGAAAACCTGCAATTTTTTGAAATAATTGCTGCAATGTCTGCAGTTTTTCGAAAAATTGCCGGAATTCGCTGGAAGTTGAATATTTTTGAATCATTTTTCGTAGTTTTCTTGCATGGACGTGAGGATGATTATGTGTTGAATTAAAATTTGAAGTTTGGTAAATTTTTACATTGTTTTTTGTTTTATTATTATGATTTTTGAAAAATAGGGATCTAATTTATAAAGTTTTTAGACATGGAGTTTTTTTGTATTTTAAAACTTAAACTGGACCTGAGACAAGCTGTCCCATTACTAATACTTGATTTCAAGTAAATAAGAACCAATTTATTTGTTTATTTATTTTGCAAACCATGTCTTAAAATCAATACTTATATAGGTTATACTTATAAAAATCCATTTAACTTCCATAACTTGAATTTTTATATATATTCATTAAAATTTGTTATATTTTATAGCAATAGCTTCATATAAAGTTGACCTTTTATAATTTCATAAATATTCTAATTGGAATCAAATTTGTATTATATTTTTTTTTACTTAGAATGAATTTAACAATTTCAAAATACCTACGAAACTTAATTAATATTGTATTTATACCAGGAAATTATTATTATTATATTTCACAATCATTTCATATTTAAAATTCTTAATAAAAAATTAGTACAGGAGAACTTTTAACAAAGTACTTAAAATTTTATTCTAAGATAATTATGAATTATTTTTACTTATAATTTTTATTATGTGAACTTCATATAAAACAAAGTTATTAGTCTTTGTTTGAACATCTTTTCTCTTTAAAATAAAAATATATACTTACAGACTGACATTTTATAAATCTTGTTTATATAGATTTCCTTTATATATCATCTTTAGATTTCATAAATACATAAATCTTTTACAAGTTCTTGTAAAATCTATTTATTAAATGCTATAAAATATACTTTATAAAAACTATTGCACTTGTATTATCATTTTGCATTCCGTAGGTTGACACTATAGAGCGTTAACAGTATTATATATATTCTTATTAGACACAGTTTATTAGTTGAGTTTATTTCTCTTGTATAAACTCAATCATTGTTCTATATAACTATATAAGTTCGTGTACTCTTATTATATGGTATACATAGTTATTATTGTCTCACATGTTTTATATCAGCGACTATTACTATTATATGTTATTTGATGCGCTATGAGAAATACGATAGGTTCAATGATTGTATTTCGTATTTTCTTCTTCCTCTTCTCTTATTATTTTCATTTCCTTTCCCTTTTCTCTTCTTTTCTACTATTTCTTTCTCTTGACGGTTGTCTTACGTTGATTAAGTGCCTATCCAATGCACCATTTGGTTATATGAGCTCTTGTAGGGCATAGTGTAAGTGTTGAGAGCATAAATCAAAATTGGTGTTTATGTTGTAAGTGTTGAGAAAAAACCATTTGTTGATTGGCTTGTTATAGTTTCACTTATCGATAAGAGAAGTGAAGCACTCTGGTCATATCGACTCAAGCAGGATGTCGTTATAAGTCTTACGAGAGTTTCGGCGATTTAGAAGTTAAAGTTGACTCACATGCGTATCTTCCTCATTCTAGGCAGGAATGATGGACTGATTGTACACACTTGGTTGTGTGGATGGTTTAAGTGTGGTATGTTTCCAAATGAAAGGTTGTTATGTTTTAGTCGATAACCATACACGAGGGGGAGTATTCGACTTCCAGTTTGAAATTGATGGAAATGGAGTTTGCTATGGGGGGCAGGAAGCACTATTTATTAGTGAGGGGTTAGAGTCATTTGGTGATGTCACATCACCAAGATTTCTCATCCTTGAGAGTTATCTCAACCTTTGTTGGCAGAAACAGTTGGAGCTCGTAGCCTCTTATGACTTTGTTATTTCCCACATGTGCATATGAAAAATGCAGTTGTTTGTGTATTGAGTTGGGGATGTACCAGTATGAGATAGTTATTCCATTAATGGACGTCACTTGTATTTATTACTGGTTATGACCATATAACTCGACATGAAGTAGAGCAGACCTACCCGAGGTAGCTAGTTCGGTATGCAAGAGGTGTTTCTAGTTCCTGACATCATTGGAAGGTGGTTTGTTACCCACTCATTTCATAATGAATACGACGTCAGCTAACCAGTTATAAATGAGATAAATCATATAGTTCCTTATAACTATTTGATATTCTCAAATGGATGCGGGGATAGTTGTCGATGGTTTCCATCGATAAGTTGCCACAGATTGGGGAATACTATGATAGAATTCGAGTCATACCTGATTCGTTGACAATATTAATATTCTTCATTTTTGAAATGGAGACTAAGTTGTCGAGTCATTTATGGATTGAATTTAATATTTTACACCTCATATTAGATAAAATATTATCATGCATGTTAGGGTAGGCATGAATGTTATTTTTATGATTGCTATTATTTTTTCATACATGTTTGATTGATGAGATTAGACATTACTATTTATGCTCATACAACTGTTATGCATGCAGGATAATTGTGTTGTTGTATAACCCATTTGTTTGAGATAAATTCCATATATGACTGGACATGCTTATGTTAGATAAATTCTATTTATTTAACACGCTTAGTTTCTTATTACTACTTCTACTATTACGTCTAATCCTCTCCGTTGAGTACACGCCCAAGTACACAAATGTAACATTTGATTGTTTGGATCCTTATCCGCTTTTGTTTGCAAATAAATGCTAAGCTTGCTTGGAAAGAGGTACGTAGTAATTATAGAGTTGTGATTTATGCCACTGGTGCATTTTGGAAATTTTATTCCGTAGATATGTATAGCCACTTTTTTGCTTCTGTTAGGATAAGCCATATTTTGCGAGCTATAGTTTTTCCGAATTGAGCCGCACAAAGGAGGTGCTGTCGAAATTTTCCATGAATTTTGCCAAAATTGGAAGGAAATCGGTTTGTGATGCTAAATCGATCTACCTTCCAAGTAGTCAACTGTCAATTTCATTTTTCATTACCTATTCGTTTGGCAATAAGTGTACAACCTAGGTATTTCATTTTTAGTAATTGATTTTAATGATTGTTCTTGAGAGTGATGGGTAGCGATTCATGTTGTGTCGTCACTCGTTCGAGAGTGTTTAGTCATGATGTTTAGTACTTGAGGATTTCGAGGATGAAATCTTTCAAGGATAGGAATGTAACAACCTGTTTTTTGGCGATTGGATTTTTAAATTTTTAATTTTAAATATTAATCTCTAATTAATTGGTGTTACCAAAAGTTACATTTCACTTACGATTAAATTAGGACTCAAGACCACTTCTATTGATTTTAGATTGATGGTGGGAACTTTTTAGAGTATAAGCATTAATATATTTTGATGGATTTTCAACTGGTAACCCATAGTCGATTCACAAATCAATCAAAAAGATAACTTTCGCATGTGATGGAATTAAGTCTCGAAAAAAAAATCATTGATCTCAGAATGCTTTTTGGGTTCTTTTGAGTATAAGGATCGCTATATTTCAGGATCAGACATTTTGATGGTCAAAACGGTCTCGAAACGTGAATAAATTGTCGTTATGGGATGCAGTTTCGGATTGTAAAGAAACTAATACAATCGGAACCATAACAATGAGGCGGGACATGTAGTCAAGTTGCCTAGCGATCAGATGTGAAAATTAATTGCACGTAGTTAGTAATCTGTGACATTATATTAGTATAATAACCCACAACCCTCCTACATTTTCCATTTCACTACCAAAATATCTCTCCTCTTCAACAATGGATTCCTCTTTCTTAAATAAAAAAATCATTATTAAAAGGACACTAGAGAAAATTAACATCAGGTTTTGTGCGAGAGCTGCAATAACAACTTAGAAACACATTCAAATCATTATTTATTCAGATTTAAGAGGAATTTTGAGATTAAGGTGAGTGGTTAGTAATTTTCTCCTTACTTATACATTAATTCCCTTTAATTTGATATTATGCTGGTTTGAGTATATTGTATATGCATATGCTTGCTACAAGCATGAGTGAATGCATTTAAACGCCGATCGAATGGCGAAAATAGGCTAGAAATAATCCATGGTCCTAGGTAGGTATACTCCCTCCATCCCATGTGGGCACATTCCCTTCGTCTTGGGTAGGCATACTGTAACGACCTGCAATCTACGCATCGAAGGATCATAGAATATTTATTTCTTTTACATACGAAGTGGTATGGTCATGTAACTTTGGGAGACAACTATTGGGGTCATTTCCCATGTTCGTGATTCTTGCCGGTTTTTAAATGATCATTTTGCCCCTAGCTGATCTTGTTTCGGCCATAACTTTTGATTGGAAAAGAGTTTTGACCTGAAACTACTTCCATTAGATCCAGATGATAGTTTACCTTTCCGTAGAGTGGTCATATTAGCCAAACAGACTCACCGTTTGGGAGATATGGCTGAAACAAGTTTCAGGTGGTGAAAAACAGCTTAATTGGGCTTAACCAGGTGATTAACAACTAGGCCCAAAGGGGAATTTCGGGATTTGGGGGTATTTAAGGGCTGTTATTGTTTAGAGCACACCCTTTTTCTCACTTTCACTGTTGCCACTTTCATTCTAGGAACCCTAGTAATGGCCTCCAACATCTAAAACACCCCAAATCACCTCCTAATCGCTAATTAAGCCAAATATACATCAAATCAAAGAGGATTAGCACAAGAATCGAGGTAGAACTGCTGTATAGCCTTGGGAACAGCGCCATAACAGTGATTTATTTCATATCTAAAGTTAATTTGTGGCCAAGGTGAGTGATTTGCAAGGTTTCTTACTAATTATGGTTAATTAAGGGTAATTAGTGTTGATTAGCGTATTTATACATTAATAAATTCTAGAACAATATTTAAAAATTTTGAAATATTGTTTTAGGCCTCTGTTAGAAAATTTGGCTAATTTGGTTAAGTTTTGCTAATCCTATCATTAGTTTTGCTTAAACATGCTTAAGGGAAAATATGGGATTTTGGCTACGTTTGATCCGTTTTAACCTATCAAATTGTTGTTTTGATGTTTGTGCTTGATTATACATGTTGATATGATTGTATGATGTACTTCGTGATTGATTAGAACTGTTAGATTGGTCGAAAACGCCGTCGTATGGTATAAAACAGTCGTGGAAAAAGTTGCAGGAAATGTGCAGCGTTTCGGACCGGATCAGATCGGATTATAGGGCTCGGATCGGATCGGTGGACCGGGCAAGGGGAATATGAACCGGATCGGAACTTGGCACTAGCTGAGATTTGGCAGGAAGGAGGGCCATTTGCAAAGAGTTGGAGTTGGGTTGGGAATCAGATCAGAGCCGAGTAGGGGATCAGATCGGAAGCGAGGGCGTGAAGATTGGATCGGACTAATGCTAGGGAGCAGGATCGGATCGGAAGACCAAGCTTGGAGTTGGAGTTGGAGTGAAGCACCGAACCTGATCAGAACCCATTAGCACCGAACCGACTGAATGAAAGGGGGACAACCGAACCGACTGAAATGGAATGATGGGGACAACCGAACCGAACCGAACTGAAGCGGAACACCGAACCGAACGGGAAGCTTAGGAGTGATGTATTTGAAACAAACTGACTGAAGTAAGCCGAACTGAACCGGATTGGAGCTACGATTACGCGATGACTCTTCTGAAGACCAACTCCAATTCGACCAAAATCCGAGATGCAAAGGAAGTCCAAATGGGAAGTAGAACTCAGAATCCAGTTGGGAACCAACGAGTTAACTTCATGAGTTGGGCTTTGCTGCGGGACGTGTGCTAAGGGGATGTCGATGTCTATGACTTTGGATCACTATGTGTAGGGGGTACGTGAACGGATTTAGGTCCACAGTGGTCTAGGTACGACTAATGGGCTATAGACCAATGAAGCGGGGTCATTTGTAAAGATTTAGTCATGACTCCGTAGGGTAAGCTTGGTGGTAGCTGTAACACCCCACACCCGCTATGGTCACTCACTAAGGGAATGCCATAACATTGGCGGAGTATTTTAAGTGAATATAGAACAGAAAAATTACAACAAGACAGATATAAGTAATACTTGAAAATTTAAAAATCATCATTTCATTTCAACGGAAAGTAAAGCATGTTTGGTTACATCACAAAACCATAACAAGAGTATAGTACATAATATCCATCCTGATAAAATAGAAGTACATAATCCCACTACATAGACAATAGCCATAATAGAAAAGATAAACTGAGCTTTACTTCTACGATCCAAGCCCAAAAGATAGATGTAGCGGTCTGATCCAAGCCCACTAGTGCTAGGCCCACTCTGATAACCTGAGGGTTGGGAAAAAGATAAAAACAACGGGGTCAGACATAAGTCTGAGTGAGTCCTATAACCCTAACAATACAACCATTAAAGTAATTAGGGTATGACATAAATAAGGTACGGTACCTCTGGGGATAATGGCTACACTAAGTAGCCAACTAAACACTGGATGTACTACGATAACCGAAAAGACGCATTTATCCACCCAAGGATAATTCTTACACCACCCCAGACTTATTCACCCAAGGGTAATTCCTACACTGCACCACACCAGTTCTACCCACCAAGAGTAATTCCTACTTAAAGGTTGATCCCACTAAGTGTACTTAGTAATTTTTACCCGGTAGTTTCTTGTACCCCTACACAGGTGCCGTCTGCCCCTATTTTTTACTAGGTGTACCCACTACCCCCAAGCGATCGGCTCCCTACCGTAGATACCCGTGCTGGTCCCACAAAAGGGGGTGTATCATTCCCCAAAGTGGCTACCATATAATATCACTGTGCACGGCTTTATATCTACACGATGCAGCAACGACTTACCAACCAGCCCGGGTCCACACACGCATATGAAACCCGTTGATCCCGCGTTGCCACCGCTATCCCGTTTTGGCCGCTTATAGTCAAGTCCAATATGCGTGTCCCGTCACCCGACCAGAGTCGAGCCCACAAAGATACGTTTGGGATATTGGTTGAAATGGGCCCCCACAAGCTACTACTTAAGCTTGCTACTTTTATCTAGTGCATCCCACTTAACCCTTTAACCATATCCCCTTACATGTTATAAATCTTGGTTAAGTCCTTTAATCATATTTCAATTGCCACTTAGGGCACCCACTAGATTTCCACATGCCACCCATGGCACTTACTTAACCCCTTAATCATGTTTAATTACATGTTCCACCTTGGTTAAGTATTCTAATCGTATTTTTCCATTGCCACCCAAGGCAACCCACTAGTCTCATCGTGCCACCCCAAGGCACCCACTTAACCCCTCATGTCCCACTACATGCTAATATGGTTAAGTGCTTCTTAATTCATTAATTAAGATCATGACCACATAAAGACCTCTCACATTAGACCGTCTTTTATGACTGCTGGATATGCCGGTTGGTTCCGGGCAGACTTCTGTCATCAAAAGGGCCTAACCTCGTGTCTTTACTTTAATCATGTATTTAATTTATGACTAAGACCTCTCACATTGGGCCAATCATTTGTAGCCGCTGGATGGCCGGTCGGTTCCGGGCAGACTTCCGCTACAAAAGGGTCCAACCTCGTGTCTTAGTTGATTAATTACACCTAATTAATCACCCCCATATTAATTATCCCTAATTAATATCAAGTTTTCATAACATGGGTAGACCTAACTCAATAGGTAAATTCCCATGGGGTAGACCTAACTCAATAGGTAAATTCCCACTTATGCTTAATCATTTTATGGTATGCTTAATCATAACCATTTCACACCATTCATTTACATGTCTATTAACCCCATCGTTTCCCCACGCACTTATGCTAACACGACATATTTCCAAGAGAAGATTCTCTCACACTTAACATGGGTTTCACTTAGCACACAATAGCATTAACATGGGTTAAAAGGTGTCTACTTACATCATAATATTAACCCAACTAGCATTGCTAAATAACCCAACTTGCATGAACATACATATGTCATATCTAAAGGCAACTTGCATAAGTGTTCATAGGTTATACAAAGATGAACTTGCATGTGTCTTAAAGGTGTGAACTTACACAACATGTTACATGTTAACTTGCATAACATCATACACATAACTTGCATGATATCATAAACATAACTTGCATATCAACATACACATAACTTACATAACATCATGCATATAACTTGCATAATCTCATACACCTAACTTGCATATGAACTTGCACAACAACATGCACATAACTTACATAACATCATACACATACTTGCATAACATGTTGATCTTGCATATAAGCATACACATAACTTGCTTAACATGTTGAACTTGCATATATGACTTGCATCTTAAAAGAGGGTAAACATGCATAGCATATAAAGATGTTATCTCACATATGTATGCATCACATTTAAGAGGGTAAACTTGCATGTCATGATTTATGCATAATACCAAACACTTAGCATGCATAAAACCACTTACTTATCATGCATGAAATCAAATACTTATTATGCATAAAACCACCACTTAACTTGCATAAACCCAAACACTTATCATTCATAAAACCCAATACTTAGTATGCATACAATCAAATACTTAGCATGCATAACGTCAAATACTTTAGCATGCATAACATCAAATACTTAACATGCATAACACCAACTACTTAGCATGCATAAAATCACATGCATAACTTGCATATCATGTTACATATAACTTGCATGTATTCTCACATATAGTTTGCATAACATGTCACATATGCATAAATGTTTAACATAGTGTTTTGCATCATAAAACATGGCCTTAAACTTGCATTCAACATAAAACTTGCAAATCACATATCATACAAACTTGCATAAATACATTTATCCACAAACATAGCCATGTCTTATCACATCCTACCATAATCAATTTAACAATTGATTATTAAAGCCATAGAAACTCACCAAAACCAAGATTAGCAAATCAATGAAGTAAAACTAGTTGCCAAATATGAAGAAGAAGGTGATTAGGGGTTGATTAGCTTGCAACTCTCTTCATTTGATTTGTGGAGGCCATGACCAAGTTTCATTTTGCCATAGTTTAGTTACAAAACCTAATTATGAATGAATTAGGATAGGGTTAGGGTCTTATTTATAGGATTAGGTTGCATTTTAGACCCTTAGATTAACCCTAGATTAGATTAGGACCCTTAGATTTAGGAAATCTCTAGAACCAGCCCACTAGGCCAGCACAAGGACCCAAACTGGTGCACCCAGTTTTACTGGGCGTCGCACCCCTGTCGACAGGCAAGTCGACAGGCATGTCGACACCCCTGTCGACAGGCCTGTCGACAGCCCTGTCGACATGGGTAGGGCGGGAAACTTTCCGCCTGGCCCCGCTTGCTCTATTTTAAATCTGGTTTTAAATTATTTAAATCTGTTTTAAGCTTAAATTTTTCTGCAAACTTCATTGGGCCTTATCTGGGCTATACGGACTCCGATTTTCGAAAACTCGGACTCTATTTCGCGTATTTTTCCGAGACGAACGCAATGACGCAGCCCGTTACCCCCAATTCCCACATCTGAGATTATTTATCCTATAATTAGTGAATTTTAGTATTAACTAAAATTCGGGGTGTTACATTCTCCCCTCCTTAAAGGATTTCGTCCCCGAAATCTCTAAGCTAAGGAGAATGCATATCCTACCATCCAAACAACCATCTACTCAAACCATCAACCACGGGCATCCATTGTCCTTAAAACAATTTCTAATGATGTATGAGCATATGCAAAAAGTGTGTGTATATGTTCCCTATCTAACGTATGAACATATGCAAACCATGATAGTGCCATGCATCCATTATGTATGCGAGAGAACCCTATCGACACATACAATATCTACATGAGTGCACAATCATTCACCAAAATGCATCATCCATGTGATAACACAATCATTATACATCCATAAATATATTTTCCTACACACAATTTTATGCAATATGCAATATGAAGTGACTGAGCCGATCTAGTGCCTAGAGTGTGTGTATATGCATCCACGAGCAACTACTAGCAAACACTTGCATCCACTTGCATCCATCAACCATAACATGTCTCAAACACATGTTTCAACCATAGGTTTACCCTATCTAAAGGTCAAAGGTACTAACGAGAGGACGTACTAAAGATAAGATAAGCACAAGATATGCGATGAAGGAGAAGCAAAAGGACATACCCTCCGAAAGAAAAGGGTACTTCGAACGCATCTTCGCTTCCGTCTCCCAGGTAGCGTCACTCTCTTCATCTCCCCTTTGTACTTTGATTAGTTGAACCTCTCTGTTTCTCAACTTCCAAATCTCTGACCCAAGGATGCAAGTAGGAGCTCGTCGAATCGTCGCATCACGCTCTACTTCCACCTCTCTGAGCAGGCTCGGCTCTACCGCCTCTGCGGTCTCATGTAGGAACTTCCCCAAATGTAACACATGGAATAACATGTACACCACTAAGCCTGTCGGGCAACTCCACTCTATATGACATCTATCCAATCCTTTCCATAATAGGAAACGGTCCAACAAACCTTGGTACTCACTTCCCAACAGATCCAAAGTGAACCACATTCCGTAACGGAGATATCTTAATAAAAAGCATGTCCTAATATCAAACTCAAGCTCTGTTCTCCTCTTGTCCGCATAAGATTTCTGTTTATCTTGCGTCGCTTTCATCCTTCTTTGAATCAAATCAATCTTTTCCCGAGGTCTTTCTAACCTCATCGGCCCAAGCAAGATCTCATCCGTAGATTCCTACCAACGTGTAGGTGATCGACAAGGCCTTCCATAAAGAGCTTCGAAAGGTGCCATACCAATACTGGACTGAAAGCTGTTATTATATGCGAACTCCACCAATGGAAGATGCTCTTCCCATGTACCTCCAAAATCTAAGATACAAAGCCTCAAAAGGCCTTCTAGGACATGATTCACCCTCTCGGTCTGGCCGTCCGTCTGAGGATGATATGCGGTACTCAAACACAACTGAGTCCCTACCGCCTCTTGCACCTTCTTCCAAAACTCTCTATAGTGAAGATAGGATCTCGGTTACTTACTATGCTAGAGGGTACCCCATGCAATCGAACTATCTCTCGCAGATATAAAGAAGCTAGCCATGGAGCGGTCCTCTTGCTCTTTATAGGTATAAAAATGGGTGCTCTTAGTAAGTCTGTCTACCACCACCCAAATTCCCGTATTACCCTTTCTTGATCTGGGTAACCCGTCAATAAAATCCATCGATGTGCTATCCCGCTTCCATTGCGGGACTTCCAATGGGTGAAGCAACCCACCTGGTTTCTTTTGCTCCGCTTTTACTTGCTGGCACACCAAACATCGAGCGACATACTCGGCCACATCTTTCTTCATACCGGCCCAGAAGAAAACCCTCTTCATGTCTTGGTACATCTTATCCCCACCGGGATGAATGGTCATCCTAGAACGGTGTGCGTCATCAAGAATAGCCTTCCTCAAACCCTCGTTTTGCGGTACACAAAGTCTACCGTCTCTACGCAAACACCCCTATCGTCTAGGGTGTTCCTACTCAAATGGCTCGACGACTTCCCCCCTTATGAGCTTCTCTACCAACTCAACCAACTGTGGGTCATCCCTCTGTGCTCTTCCAATCCACCCCAAAAGAGTAGGTCTAACCAAGGAGGCTAGCAAACCGGGTACAAAGTCAACGGAAGGTCTAAAGTCAAACTTAGAAATAAACTCTAAGCTCCGTCGTTCAACGAACAATGAACTCAAGGACAACTTTTTTCTACTTAAGGCGTCCGCTACCATGTTACCCTTACTCATAGGATGCTAAGGATCCCATCCACTTTTGCTGTCCTAAGACTATGCGCTCGAAGAGTCTCCAACACTTCCCTAAGATGTAGGGCATGCTCTTCTCCTCCCTTATCATCCAAAATCATCACAACTGTCTCCCACGCAGACCACCCTAGTCGAACTCGGCATCCCCCAAATGCAAGCCCCAAAGGCCTAAACCAATATCAGACAAACACCCAAGGGATACCTCCTTCGAATTCAGACGACCTACGTGAGATGATACAAATAAAAATGGCTAAATAATTAAGCCCTTGACCAATTCTGGATGTTCTTTCCAGTCTCGCTCCAAAACCGTCGTTTATCCTATACTGGCTCTGCTCAGCCTATTGAGCACATATGAAAACTTATTTCTCTCCTAGAAAGGACTCAGATGTCATCTACAAAGACCATCTCGAACTTATTTAGGTACTCCCTGAACACCCTTCTCATCAACAAAGTATGCGGGGGCGTTCATCAAACCCAATGGCATCACCAGCCACTCATAAAAGAAATCATCCGGAGTCCTAAAGGCAGTCTTCTCTATACTATTCTCAGCCACTCTCAACTGATGAAATCCCGTGGCTAAGTCCTACTACAAAAATAATGAGGCGCCAGCCAACTGATCAAAGAGATCATTAATCCTCGGCAATGGGTATCTATTCTTCTTTGTGAGTTTCTTTAGTTCTCTTTAGCCTACACAAAGTCTGAGGGACCCATCCGCCTTCATAACAACAACTACTGGAGCGCCCCACTCCAATATACTTCGTCTTACGAACCCCTTCTCAAGCAAATCGCCTACTTACTTATGGAGTTCCCTCCTCTCATTAGGAGCCATGTGGCACACTGGCCAAGATACTGGTTTAGCATTATCCACCAGATATATTCGGAAGTCAATCTCCCGCTTCGGAGGTAAGCCCTTCACCTCCTCAAACACATCCGGGTATTCCCGGACCGCTCTAACAGATCGCAGACTCTAGACCAACGTGTCAAGCGATTCTAGATACCTTAGCATAACAGATTCTATGGGATTACAAGAGATCTCGAGAGTGCTACCCAGGCGGCCCATAAGCCTAACAACTCTCCCTTCAAAATGAAGAACAGCACTCCTAGTGGATAACCAGTCTATGCCCAAAACTAACCCATAGCCCGTGAAGCCCAACAAGCATCACATCTAAACTCAACGCTAAGTATAGAAACTTTCAAACCCAAACATATCATGGAGCCCCAACTGGGTTTGAAACAACTAAGGGATCATCTACCAAACTGGTGTCTAAGTGCAGTGACTCAACTAACAATGGTGGGATAAACGAACTCGATATATCAGAATCAAATAAAGCTTGAATCGGATGATAAAGAAATCCAAATTCCAACCTAGACGGTCATATCCCCATCTGGTACCCTAGTCGTGAGGGAATACAACTACCCTCCAGAAGATTCCATACCTTGCCCTTGCTTCTTTGAACAATCCTAATAAGGTGTCCTATTCCTCTCAAAAGGATAACCACTTGCCTTCTTCTTCCCTATTCTCCACTCGTAACCTCCCACCAATGAGGTTTCATCCTTCATTAACCAAACAACTATTTGAGCCTTCCTCCCATCGTCTATCCAACAGATACCTACCAGTCCTCCTCCTTCTTGAACCAACTTCTAAACCGACTAACGTCTAAGTCCCTTGAAGTGGTTTTCCATCCTTATCTATCTTAGAAAGATCATCTATACGCGGAGGGGAAACTCAAAATGAGGGAAAGGAAGAGATTCAAAATGGAGAATTCGAAAGATATAGATATGGCTATTAGGGATTATGCTTTTCTTTCAAAAACTTTTCTCTTAAAAGACATGTTTTTCGAAAATACTCCCTTCAAAAATATTCTTAGAAAATAGTTTTTCTAAAAATTTTATCTGTTCTGGTAACCTTAAGCTCTGATACCACGTGTAACACCCCACACCCGCTATGGTCACTCACTAAGGGAATGCCATAACATTGGCGGAGTATTTTAAGTGAATATAGAACAGAAAAATTACAACAAGACAGATATAAGTAATACTTGAAAATTTAAAAATCATCATTTCATTTCAACGGAAAGTAAAGCATGTTTGGTTACATCACAAAACCATAACAAGAGTCAAGTACATAATATCCATCCTGATAAAATAGAAGTACATAATCCCACTACATAGACAATAGCCATAATAGAAAAGATAAACTGAGCTTTACTTCTACGATCCAAGCCCAAAAGATAGATGTAGCGGTCTGATCCAAGCCCACTAGTGCTAGGCCCACTCTGATAACATGAGGGTTGGGAAAAAGATAAAAACAACGGGGTCAGACATAAGTCTGAGTGAGTCCTATAACCCTAACAATACAACCATTAAAGTAATTAGGGTATGACATAAATAAGGTACGGTACCTCTGGGGATAATGGCTACACTAAGTAGCCAACTAAACACCGGATGTACTACGATAACCGAAAAGACGCATTTATCCACCCAAGGATAATTCTTACACCACCCCAGACTTATTCACCCAAGGGTAATTCCTACACTGCACCACACCAGTTCTACCCACCAAGAGTAATTCCTACTTAAAGGTTGATCCCACTAAGTGTACTTAGTAATTTTTTACCCGGTAGTTTCTTGTACCCCTACACAGGTGCCGTCTGCCCCTATTTTTTACTAGGTGTACCCACTACCCCCAAGCGATCGGCTCCCTACCGTAGATACCCGTGCTGGTCCCACAAAAGGGGGTGTATCATTCCCCAAAGTGGCTACCATATAATATCACTGTGCACGGCTTTATATCTACACGATGCAACAACGACTTACCAACCAGCCCGGGTCCACACACGCATATGAAACCCGTTGATCCCGCGTTGCCACCGCTTACCCGTTTTGGCCGCTTATAGTCAAGTCCAATATGCGTGTCCCGTCACCCGACCAGAGTCGAGCCCACAAAGATACGTTTGGGATATTGGTTGAAATGGGCCCCCACAAGCTACTACTTAAGCTTGCTACTTTTATCTAGTGCATCCCACTTAACCCTTTAACCATGTCCCCTTACATGTTATAAATCTTGGTTAAGTCCTTTAATCATATTTCAATTGCCACTTAGGGCACCCACTAGATTTCCACATGCCACCCATGGCACTTACTTAACCCCTTAATCATGTTTAATTACATGTTCCACCTTGGTTAAGTATTCTAATCGTATTTTTCCATTGCCACCCAAGGCAACCCACTAGTCTCATCGTGCCACCCCAAGGCACCCACTTAACCCCTCATGTCCCACTACATGCTAATATGGTTAAGTGCTTCTTAATTCATTAATTAAGATCATGACCACATAAAGACCTCTCACATTAGACCATCTTTTATGACTGCTGGATATGCCGGTTGGTTCCGGGCAGACTTCTGTCATCAAAAGGGCCTAACCTCGTGTCTTTACTTTAATCATGTATTTAATTTATGACTAAGACCTCTCACATTGGGCCAATCATTTGTAGCCGCTGGATGGCCGGTCGGTTCCGGGCAGACTTCCGCTACAAAAGGGTCCAACCTCGTGTCTTAGTTGATTAATTACACCTAATTAATCACCCCCATATTAATTATCCCTAATTAATATCAAGTTTTCATAACATGGGTAGACCTAACTCAATAGGTAAATTCCCATGGGGTAGACCTAACTCAATAGGTAAATTCCCACTTATGCTTAATCATTTTATGGTATGCTTAATCATAACCATTTCACACCATTCATTTACATGTCTATTAACCCCATCGTTTCCCCACGCACTTATGCTAACACGACATATTTCCAAGAGAAGATTCTCTCACACTTAACATGGGTTTCACTTAGCACACAATAGCATTAACATGGGTTAAAAGGTGTCTACTTACATCATAATATTAACCCAACTAGCATTGCTAAATAACCCAACTTGCATGAACATACATATGTCATATCTAAAGGCAACTTGCATAAGTGTTCATAGGTTATACAAAGATGAACTTGCATGTGTCTTAAAGGTGTGAACTTACACAACATGTTACATGTTAACTTGCATAACATCATACACATAACTTGCATGATATCATTAACATAACTTGCATATCAACATACACATAACTTACATAACATCATGCATATAACTTGCATAATCTCATACACCTAACTTGCATATGAACTTGCACAACAACATGCACATAACTTACATAACATCATACACATACTTGCATAACATGTTGATCTTGCATATAAGCATACACATAACTTGCTTAACATGTTGAACTTGCATATATGACTTGCATCTTAAAAGAGGGTAAACATGCATAGCATATAAAGATGTTATCTCACATATGTATGCATCACATTTAAGAGGGTAAACTTGCATGTCATGATTTATGCATAATACCAAACACTTAGCATGCATAAAACCACTAACTTATCATGCATGAAATCAAATACTTATTATGCATAAAACCACCACTTAACTTGCATAAACCCAAACAATTATCATTCATAAAACCCAATACTTAGTATGCATACAATCAAATACTTAGCATGCATAAAGTCAAATACTTTAGCATGCATAACATCAAATACTTAGCATGCATAACATCAAATACTTAACATGCATAACACCAACTACTTAGCATGCATAAAATCACATGCATAACTTGCATATCATGTTACATATAACTTGCATGTATTCTCACATATAGTTTGCATAACATGTCACATATGCATAAATGTTTAACATAGTGTTTTGCATCATAAAACATGGCCTTAAACTTGCATTCAACATAAAACTTGCAAATCACATATCATACAAACTTGCATAAATACATTTATCCACAAACATAGCCATGTCTTATCACATCCTACCATAATCAATTTAACAATTGATTATTAAAGCCATAGAAACTCACCAAAACCAAGATTAGCAAATCAATGAAGTAAAACTAGTTGCCAAATATGAAGAAGAAGGTGATTAGGGGTTGATTAGCTTGCAACTCTCTTCATTTGATTTGTGGAGGCCATGACCAAGTTTCATTTTGCCATAGTTTAGTTACAAAACCTAATTATGAATGAATTAGGATAGGGTTAGGGTCTTATTTATTGGATTAGGTTGCATTTTAGACCCTTAGATTAACCCTAGATTAGATTAGGACCCTTAGATTTAGGAAATCTCTAGAACCAGCCCACTAGGCCAGCACAAGGACCCAAACTGGTGCACCCAGTTTTACTGGGCGTCGCACCCCTATCGACAGGCAAGTCGACAGGCATGTCGACACCCCTGTCGACAGGCCTGTCGACAGCCCTGTCGACATGGGTAGGGCGGGAAACTTCCCGCCTGGCCCCGCTTGCTCTATTTTAAATCTGGTTTTAAATTATTTAAATCTGTTTTAAGCTTAAATTTTTCTGCAAACTTCATTGGGCCTTATCTGGGCTATACGGACTCCGATTTTCGAAAACTCGGACTCTATTTCGCGTATTTTTCCGAGACGAACGCAATGACGCAGCCCGTTACCCCCAATTCCCACATCTGAGATTATTTATCCTATAATTAGTGAATTTTAGTATTAACTAAAATTCGGGGTGTTACAGTAGCAGTAGTCGTACAAGTCGAACTCTGCCACTACTTCGATGGGTCTAGTGGTTGAGAGTGGTGGACATCGTATTCTTTACGCACTGAGTGAGAGATGTGAGGATGGTTGCTATGTTTGATTTGTTTGCCATCACTATGACATGCACACCTCCACCCCGTATTCTTTATACCATGTGTTAGTGGCACCTTAGAGTATTGTACAGTATGTAGTGCTAACTCTTTGGTTGCAGGTCCAGGTTCATGTATGGTTTAGTATAACTGTTATTGTTCTGTTTTGCTTCTTATCGCTCATACCTGACTTTTGTCTAACCCAGAGTTTAATGTCTCTTCTTATTACTCTGGGTGCTCTCGCGAGCAGACTAGAGACAGGTTAGCTGGGGAAGCACGAGTAGTTGTACCAAAGGCGAGCAGGAGGCTTCCACGTATGATATATATAGATATTCTCCCTGTGTCGCTGTTGGTCACTACTTTGGGCATTAGTAGTGTACCCTTCCTTTCTTTTTCTTTGGAGACAGTTTTTAAGTTGTAATAATGATGATGTGGAACATAAGCTTTATTTGGATTTTCCGCTGCTATGCTGTTTAGTTACAGCTTATGCACTGTCTCACCTGTTTTATGTCAAGTATGTTATTAT
Source organism: Allium sativum (assembly GCA_030737875.1). Taxonomy (NCBI): domain Eukaryota; kingdom Viridiplantae; phylum Streptophyta; class Magnoliopsida; order Asparagales; family Amaryllidaceae; genus Allium; species Allium sativum. Next base: position 2,737 of record JASFAX010007643.1, on the reverse strand, counting down.
TATATTTTATTCTTGTGCTGTGAGATATTCTACAGGTTCTTGATTAGTTCATTATCTTCTTTCCTTTCTTTGGCGATCGTTCCGGGCCAGTCGGGCATGTGTACAGTGCACTTTCGGAGGAAATGCCGACTGGTGCTGGGCGTGCCGTCACACTTACTCCCTTTGTCCACAGTTAATCTCAAATAGGAGCAACATCAGATTAGGGCACTTTAGATCGGTACACGTGTGATAGTTTAGTTCTACGGGCTTGGGTTTTGAATGAATGTCATACGTTTTCATTTGATGTTTATTTAAACAACCTTGGTTAAATACATGATCAGAGTTGTCCTTATCGACTACTAAGGATTGGTCGATATTGACTGTTACCGGTGCTACCACATTGGCCAATTTGACATGGATGATAACATGGTTTTGAGAAGCAGAATATGATGGTTCGTTCGACTTAGTGGATCTTCGACCAATGGTATTGGCATGAGGCAATGTGGTGCTTCGATGCAATGATTTGTCATTCGGTGATGATGATTTTGTGATAGGAGGCATGGCATCTATGATGTAAGGCTTTTCTATAAGATGTAGAAAAGACGACACTAGGTCATACTGATGTGACTGTTAAAGAAAGATGAATTATCACATACAGTTAGTGACTTCATGACGTTGTAATAGTTTGGCAGAGTTTGTCAACATTCTGACCTGCCAATGATTTGACCAACTAAGAGAATGACTACAGATAGGAGTCTTATAGATAGTCTAGAGATGGATTTTGTTGCAGATAACATGTGCAAAGGAGTTATTGGTATTCGAGACATTGGTACACCTTTGAGGGAGGAGCCCAAGAATGGATCAGAGTCAGTCGATATTTTAGACCTCATTTTCCCGGATCCCAGAGTCAGGCGATATTTCGACCTGGGTAGGACTATCATCTCCAATTAGTGACGTTATGACGTGTCAATAGTCTAGTAGAGTTTTTCTATATTTTAACCTATCGATGCTTCAATGGATTGGGCGGCCCAAGCAATGGGTACCATATGTTTTACGCACTAAGTGAGAGAACGCGAGGATGGATGATAGATGTCATGGGTGTTAGCTTGTCTACCACCACTTAGTACTTAGACATTATCACACCTTTTTTACATGATCTTTAGCATAGAGTAACATACATTGGTTTCATGTGATAACTCTGTACGTGCAGGGACATGTTAGGTATGATTCTCTGTATCATCTATGCCTTATACTATTACGACTTTTACTGTAATTTGGGAGATTTACCTACGATCACACCCGAATATTGTCTGATGCGTGGTTTCTCATCGATGATGCTGATGAGTGCGCTAGGTGTAGGTTTAAGCATTATTTAGAGCTGCATAGGTGGATTCACCGAAGGTGACATCCTTCATATTTATACTTGTATTATCATTGTGTATTCCACTATGTGACACTCTGGAGACTTGACAATATTATATATTCTCATTAAAATCAATTTATCAATTAAGTTTATTTATCTTGTATTAACCTTATCACTGTTATATATAATCGTGTAAGTTTGTGTACTCTAATTGTATGGTTTATATTGTTATTACTGTCTTGCCACCTTTTTATTTGTGACCGTTACTATTATATGTTATTTGATGCGTTGTGAGATACGTATCAGGATTAATGAATGCATTTCATATTTTCTTCTTCCTCTTCTCGTCTTATTTTCCTTTTCTTTCCATTTTCTCTTATTTTCTTCAATTTCTTTCTCTTGGAAAACCATCTTACATCGATCATGTGTGTATTATACGCACTATTGGGTTATATGAGCACCAGTAGTGTAGGGCCATCATCTCATTGTTTTGATTATAAATTTTTCTAGAATAATTTCATGTAAAATATCTATATTTCGAAAACCAATATAATACCATTTTATTATTAACTGATTTTGCATCAACATTTTTAAAATCGAATAAATTTATATTTACAATGATCATTTTAACTTCTTTAAATTATACTAAACACACACGCCCTAAACTTTAAATTTAAATTCATAAGTTTTCTTTTATCCTAAGTAAAATATAAATCCATTATTTTAAATTGTAAATTGATGGATTACTGCACTCATCTCCATCTACTACTCCACCACTACCTTCGAAATCGTTAAATCCCTTACCTTCAGCTCACTTGCCATCAGCCCACTCAAATCCATTAAAGACTTTATCATCCTTCTCATAGTACCGACCAAGTTAATCCATCCATCTAACAATTGTCAACCACACGACTAACTCTTCATTCATCAATCATAGAACTTCCACGACTTCTTAATCTCACAGCCTTCTCCAGCCTAACCTGTGACCTACTCAACAAGGTTCAAGGGTCCACCTAGTCCAACCAAGAAGCATGACAATCTATTAACATGTTGAATCAACACCATTTTCAGTTTAGAGGAGGGCGTCCACTTGATGGAAATTGAATTTTTGTTCCAAATTGCAACACGTTACATGAATAAGCTATACACACCTACTGTTACTATCTAATTCGAGGCCTTTTAGGTATCATCTCCACTTTTCTTTGCCTTTCTGCTAATTTTTATTAGCCAAGAATGTCTTTAGATGCTAAAGAGTTTGTTAAAAAAAATCCACCATCTTGTAATCGAAACTAGAAAACATCATGTCCAAAGGATAACTACAACCAATACCAATTCCACTAGCATTTTGGAAGATATCTCCATGGAATCCATCGCATGCCTTCATCTTCCTCCAAC
>JASFAX010007642.1:0-21245 GCA_030737875.1 Allium sativum | reverse complement strand
AGCACTATCCTACGTCCAGTCCCAACCTTCTGTCTGGATTTTCACTATTAACAACCTCACTTCACCCGGAGGAACATGTATACAACACCCGAGCAGCCGAACGGGATTTCACGCCTCTAACAACACTGACGACTTCAACACTTGCCTCTTACAACAACGAGGACTTCAACAATAATAAGAGTTTGACTTCTGATGGTGTTCTTGAATAACACTAAATAGCTAACAGTTGAGTACACCCTTCATATAATCTTATCCTTAAGTATATAATGTGTATGTGAAGATTGAAGGAAGTATATTACTTATTGAATCAAGAGATTTGAAATAAATTCAATGATTCAAAGAGCAATTTGAAAATTTGAGAGAGCTTTTAGAATGCAAGAGAGTATAGAGTTTAAGATCAAAAAATATGAGAAGATTATGTGATGTGAAAAAAATGCTTGTGATGTATATATAATCGTTGAAGAGTTGTCAACTTCCATGAATGGTTTTATCAAAGAGATGCACCCATTTCCTTTCAGAAATGAAAAGGAATCTCTTCATGAGATATGATGCCTTTTAGAAAAATATGGTCGTTGTAAAATATGACCGTTAGAAAATATGACCGTTAGAAAATATGGTCGTTGTAAAATATGACCATTGTAAAATATGACCGTTGGAAATATGAAGTGTCTCTTTGTGAAGTGTCTTTTCGTGAAGTGTCTTTTCGTGAAGTGTCTTTTCGTGAATTGTCTTTTCGAAGTGTCTTTTCATGAAGTGATGAAGTGTCTTTTCGTGAAGTGCCCTTTCATGAAGTGTCTTCTCGTGAAGTGTCTTTTCGTGAATTGATGAAGTGTCTTTTCGCGAAATGTCTTTTCATGAAGTGTCTTTTCGCGAAGTGTCTATTCTTGAAGTGTCTTTTCGCAGGGTGACGAAGTGTCTTTTCGCGAAGTGTCTTTTCACGAAGTGTTTTTTCACGAAGTGTCTTTTCACAAAGTGTCTTTTCGCGAAGTGTCTTTTCGCGAAGTGTCTTTTCATAAGTGCATTGTGTATGCTACATATTTGAGGATAAATTTTAACAATATATAACACATCTAAGACACAATTAAATAGATAATCATAACTTATATCACTTTTCCTTTGATCTTCTCTTCTTCCGTGTCATGAATCAAAAACCTGTGATCTAACATTCTCCCCCTTTTCTGACTGATGACAACCTCTTGCAATCTTGTAAAGTTATTTATTTTCTCCCCCTGAATGTAAGCTTGCATATATTTATCTCCTCCTGAACATAAAGCTTCTCTGCAACATTTTTTTAGTGCATACGTAAAATACTTACCATTCGTTACCCTGTAACAAAATGTTAGTGTATAATGCGTATATATTCCATAATTTTTCTCCCCCTTTGTCATCGATTAAAAAGAATATGTAACATGATAAAGCAGTAATCGAGAACAAATAAGAGAAAACAAGCATAGATAGTTTTCAAAGTGCATACGAGACTATTTATTATACGTCCATAGAGATACCGAAATAGTCTTCTCTTTGTTGTGGTGTACCTGCAAAAAATATGATATATATACTTTGGTATCCACTTGTCTCATTTGGGTCCAGGGGTTAGCCGAAAGGTAACCATACCCAAGAGGGTTTAATGGAACCTTTAAAGATAAAATTTTCATTATTAACTATAAAATCAAAATAATCATCTATATATTTTTCTCTGTTTTTCCAATTTACAGGAACCCAAATACTTAAGTGGTTTCTATTGATATTTCTTTTCGTACTTCTAGATGTCATAAAAGTATTCGAATAATAACTGGATCTGGAATGTGTAGTACTAGCAGTGCTATTCTTATTGTACATAAAAGTGTATGTAGTACTATTTCGATGATTGGTTTTATTATATCCTAAACCACTTTTGTCATGTAAAGGTCGAGATCTAGATAAAATCATATTTAAATCATTTTGACCTTTATTAAATTTCGCGAACTTATTTGTACATTTTCAAATTTTATTCCAAAGTCGCGATTACGATATCAATTTCCTTATTGAATTCAGAAATCTCCCTTTTTAAGGTTTCATTCTCATTTTTGAGATCAAAAATTTGAGATTCTGAATTATCTAAAGAAGATTGTAATTTTTCAGAACTTTCTTTTGAGTCAGAAATTTCATTTTGCAAAATATTACTATTCACCTTTAAAAGCACACATTCATTAGATAATTCTAAATTCTTTTCGATTAAAGCTCCATTCGTCTTTTCAAGAGACGAAATTAAAGAACTAGAATTATTTAAAGAATCTTCTAATGTTGTATTTTTATTTTGTAAACCATCGATTTCCTTTATAAGAACATTGTTTTTATCTTCTAGTCGCTCATTTTCTTTTTGAAGGATTTGAAAAACAAGCTCTTCTAAGGAATTTTCAAAATATTTGTCTTGTTTAACTAAAAAATTGATTTCCTCTTTTAGTTTGGAATTTTCTTTCTCACAATCTTTATACTTGGCTAAAATAACTGCATTAAGTTTACCTAATCTTTTAAAATCTTTTAACAATTTTTCATGGTCTAACAAAAGATCTTTATATAATGAATCTACACATACCGATTGTGATCTGACTTTAGCCATGAGACATTTGCTTCCTTTCTCTTGATTCCGCTTTGTTGCTCTTCCACTTTCTAATTTCTTGACTAGATTTCTTTATTGCCATTTGTTCTAGGATATTATTATGATCTCTAGAAAGTTCGTGCGTGTGTACTTGCCAAGTATAATACACACACAAGGATCGTGTAATATGGTGTATAACACAAAAGTATGCAATAATAACAAATCACAGATATAAAACAGTAAATGCAGTAAAAAGGAAAAATCACACCAGGGATTTTTATACTGGTTCGGAGCACCATCCTACGTCCAGTCCCAGCCTTCTATCTGGATTTTCACTATCAACAACCTCACTTCACCCGGAGGAACAGGTATACAACACCGGAGCAGCCGAACAGGATTTCATGCCTCTAACAACATTGAGGACTTCAACACTTGCCTCTTACAACAACGAGGACTTCAGCACTTGCCTCTTACAACAACGAGGAATTCAACAATAACAGGAGTTTGAATTCTGATTGTGTTCTTGAATAACACTGAATAGCCAACAGTTGAGTACACCCTTCCTATAATCTTATCCTCAAGTATATAACGTGTATGTGAAGATTGAAGGTAGTATATTACTTATTGAATCAAGAGATTTGAAATAAATTCAATGATTCAAAGTGCATTTTGAATAGTTGAGAGAACTTTTAGAATGCAAGAGAGTATAGAGTTTAAGATCAGAAAATATGTGAAACGACCCGAAATCCCCCTTACGGGAAATCACGGATTGAGTTGAGGACAAGACAAATCAGAACACAAACAGAAGAACATTTCATTGTTAATTACAACAACTTCATCATATTACAAGAATATACAGAGTAATGAATCAATATTACACAACGTAAAATATCAGAGATTACAATACATTACATGGCAACGGAAATTAATACAAAATACAACTGAATGAGATATACGGATACAAAGCTTTCCGGATATCGTTGCAGCTGTAACCCAGGATCCTGTGAATACAAATCTGCGAAACCAAAACTACTAGCTTCCCGTGACAAAAATAACGGCACCCAGAGTTTAGGTTAAAACAATAAACTCTAGGTCAGTCATGTGACTGGTGTGAGAACTAAAACAGTTATTAATCTTTATTTTAAAGTTAGGCAAATCAAGGGACCACGCCGTATAACACGGAACGGGTTTCCTCCCAAGAATACCAGTGCATAAAACAGCAGCGCAATGCTAAATAAAGAACAATGAAGCTATTATAAGATCCATGTCCCATCACACAATGCAACACAAACCGGAGGATAGGGTTTTACCTTATAATAGCCAAAGCATGCTTGATACGTTTAAAACAAATCATTTGATACTATAATATGTGTATAGTGTTTAAAACAATTTCAATCATAAGTATCAATCATAGACGGCATGGGTATCATATATCATGTCGCCATACTAGGCTCTACAATCAAAACCGCAAAATGTCGTATTGGAAGTTGGATTATCATCTATGATATGAACCGAGGCTAGGGATCGTCCTCTACCGATTTGAGACAATCTAGCCCATGTCTCAGGCAAGCGCGCAGGCAAGCCTTGGATCGTCAGGACCGGTCCACCGATGTGGATTATAATGCCTGAACACTGCGTTTCCCCGCCCTTTGGGGCGTAAATGAGCCAACGAATGGCTCCATCGGTTCGAGAACGACCGATAAATCCGAGGCGCCTCCAATTCCAACAACCACATGAGTCAAACTCGTAAGCCAGTTCAAGCACTGACGCCACTCCTAACTAGAAAGAAACGCATGCCCTCCCTGATGTTCTTCTCCCGTTTTTGGTTCACGTCGGGTGTGAAACTCGCGAATTAAACGTTACACAAAGCTATGCCACAAAGGTCGTGCTTTGATCATCAACCACAAGACTCTGCTTTTCAACAGAAGCCTTGATCATTTGCATCTCAGCATGCCACACAGGCAATTCACGCTATGCAACCGATATCAATCACACAGAATGAAATCTGATGTCAGACACACAGTCCATACAAGTTCGTTCTGGGTCTGAATGAAACCGGAGGCACCTTGTACCTCGCATATCCATTGATCTCCAAATACGTCTGGACGACCACTACCTATTTCCCTCCTCTTGGGTGTACAGCCCAATCAGGATCATCAGTAATTATCCAAACGATGTGAAGACCCCCGGTCTTCAACCACCGTCTTCATCTTCGACTTATCGTCGTATCAGTTATTCAGAATGGGATAAATCCGGTCTTTCTGAATAACTCGCGTATATAATAAACAAGTGTTACACAAACACAACATACGCCTCATCTCAGTTCATCAGTCACTAACCGTAAATTAGCAAGAGAATAATTCCCCAAATATTAACCCCGAAGGCCGAAACCAACATCAGATCAATATCCAGGAAACCATTCTTCTTAGCTAACATACAGTTAGTTTCTAAATTTCACATTCCTAGGGAAAGGTTCCCATTAATTTTATCAAAGATAAATTATTTAAATTTATTTTTTAATCTTCTTTTGAATAACAATTCAAACCAAATTATGGTTTATCCAAACTAGTCAGGATTAACGAACCTTACCGAAGTAATCAATTGTTAAATTTCTCAACCCCAACCTATTCATCCCATGAAGTAAAACTGGAAATACTTCATATCTAACACCATGGTGTTATCGGTAAATTCAATTACCATTTCACGTTTAAATCTAATTATAGATTTAACTATCGTCTGGAGTAAAACTGGTGGTACTCCATTCTCGATCATTTCTTGAATTTGATTATTTTAATTATCAAATTCACTTTTCAATCTGTTTAAAGATTTATTAAAACTCCACTTAGTTTTAATCTTTAACTGGGTTAAAGAACCAATGTCATTTAAAACACTGTTCACGATAAACCCAAAATCGCATTTCATTTGCACCAGCCTTTAACCGTAAATTAGCAAGTGAACAATTCCCTAAGCATTAACCCCGAAGGCCGAAACCAACATCAGATCAATACCCAAGAAACCATTCAACTTAACTAATCTTTAGTTAATTTCTGATTTTCTTAACTCCATTGGGTCTAAGAACAGTATTATTAAAGATACCGTTCACGACAACCCAAAATCACATTCCATTAATTGTCGGGTTAAAGAACAAATGTTATTTAAAACACCGTTCACGATAAACCCAAAAATCAATTCCAATTTAATTCCAATTTAATATTATTTAATTGGTACACTTCATTAAATCTAAATAAAAAGATTTAATATTTTTCTCAACTGGGTTTAAGAACAGTGTTAAGGAAGACACCATTCACGACAAATCCAAATCTCATTTGATATTAAATACAAGGCTCTGAATAGAAAATATATCGGCTTATATTCAATATCAAATTCTACGACCAACAAATATCGTATTGGAAATAACGATATTTATATCTTTCAAATTTCCATAACAATACTTGTATAATCATGAAATCCCACATCGAAATATTCCGAAGACAATTTCGATTCAAATCCACTTCCAATCTATATATTGGGAATCTTAGTTATTTTTAAAACCATTTCAAATCCAATTTATTTATTTCTATTTTCAAATATTCTATTTCAAATATTTCTTTTTCAAATATTTCTATTCAAATATTTCTTTTTCAAATATTTCTATTCAAATATTTCTTTTTCAAATATTCTATTTCAAAACTGGAATGAGGCCCAATCAATTACCATAGATTTTATTTCTATAGATTTCCATACAACGCATGTATATATCAATGATGACAAATAATCAACATCATTCAAAGTGCATTCTACACTGTATAAGCATCAAATATGAATATTCAACGCTTATAACAGGTTGTCAATCAACCGATCGACATACAGCTAATTATTGGGATTAGTGTATGTCATATATCATCCCAATACCCGTGTGGGGTTTCAAACAATCAAACACAGATTTTATTTGTGCAGTTGGGTGATGTGTAAAATTTATCGTCCCAATCAATATCAGTCAATTGTGTGTATATAAACAAATCGTCCGATTTGTTTATATTTATTTCATTTTAAATACACGTTAACAATTCTATTTTCAACTATAAAATATTTTTAACTATGTAAATATTTTATTTCATTTCACATCACACAATGAACTACACATCAAAATCAAACAAACAAGCATACAAGCCGTCCATGGTCTGTGGACGACGGGTGTCGGGTGCTACTAAACACCGTCTGCATCCTAGTATATATTTATAACTAGAAATCTAAATTAAAGGTGAGGAGTTCTCACCGAGCGTTCCACTCCGCCGTGCTTTATTTCTGCACGTTTCAGAATTGCGTTTGCTTTCCACCAGTTCCATCACACAATGTTTCACGCTGTTCATGATAAAAATTATATTCTTATCACTTTATTTCAATAAATAAAAATCATATTTTATTTCTACTTCCTATATTTTTACAACGCTTCCTTTCTATATAAAAATGATATTTTTATATTTCTACTTCATATATAAAGATCGAATTTTTACTAGTTATATAATATAAAAATCGCATTTTTATTCTTCATATACTATAAAAATCATATCTTTAATACTTCTACTTTATAAAAATCATATTTTTAATTTGCTACCACATACGTACAAGTTATCTTTTTAGTTCACTAACTTCATTCATGACATTCTTAAGATAAAAATTATATCTTTATCTACTAAGAATCGTATTTCTACCTAACTAAAAATCGATCCTTTACATAGATAAAAATCTTAGCTTTAGATAACTAAAAATCTAATCTTTTTGCTTCTAAAAATATAATCTTTTCATTTTAAAAATTCAATCTTTTTTTCTATGCATAAAAATCAAAACATTTCATATATAAACTAAAGCTTTCTATATTTATATAAAAATCCTAATCTTTTTCTATTCAAAACCTCAACTTCTCTTCTTATTTATAAAAACAGAAACCGAATTTAAAATAATGTACTTAAGCTAAAACTGATTTTAAAATAAATAATAAAAAAACTTACAGTTTGACCGCGCATGGGGGGGAGGGGGGAATCGGAGCTTGTGGGCCTATGTGAGGCAGGAGGAGGCGGACGGGTAGGTGGCTGCGCGCTAGGGGTCTCGCGATGGAGGGCTTCAAGGGGTCGCGGTTCGGTTTAACAGCAGAGGGGAGGGGGATAGAAGTCGATGCTGCGCTGGGGAAGAGGGGGAAAACGTGGTCGGAGGGGGAAGGGGATCTCGCCGTTGGCGGCGATGGCAGGGGGGCACGATCGATTTGGGGTTTCTCTTTTTTTTTCTTTCCTTTTTCTGAAATGAACTAATGGGGGGGGTTGAGGGTATAGGAGAGAGGAAGGGAGATATATATTTTTATTTATTTATTTATTTATTTTCAAAAAGCAACTTTTAATTTCAACCTCGAAACGAAACCCACCGCGTGCCGTCCCTAGCTAATTACCCCCATTCCGAACACAATGGGATATGTATCGTAGGCTGATTCGACTGTTTCGACCAGTTTTCGTCAAAGTCAAAATATAACTCTATATATTGAATTTGAACGCACATTTCAATTTACCGGGGTCACATACTAACTAGAAAAATTCCCGAAAAATATTTTCTAGCTTCGTATTGACGATACGGTTCTAAAAATACTAGTTTCGTTGAATTCCGAGACCGTTTGAAAAATGACCATTTTCCAGTCGATTAAAATCAACTAAAATTGGTCAAACGCGTTTTCCTTTGACACGCTCACATATTGATTCGAAAAATTACGAATTTTGAAATCTAGCAATAATTTGACATCACGGATCCAACAAAAGTGGTTTCGTCAAAAACCGAGGTCGTTTGCAAAATTTTCATTTTTAAGGGCCAGAATTCCATTGCGACTATTCTGAATTTTCAACTGGACGTATCTTTTGATTCCCGCTATGAAATTTTGATTTTTCGGATTCGGTGGAAAGTTATTCTCAATTATATTCTAATATTTTTGGTTTTGCTAAATTCCGATTTATTTTGAATCCTGTACATTCATTTGAACTTTGAAATCGAATTATCGAACTACCACGCCATTTTCAATTCCTTTTATAATTTAAAATAAATATTTATATTCTAACGACGATCTATATAAATATATACGCTCGAATTCCATTCAAAAATAAATTTATCGTCGTTATTATTTAAAATAATTCATTTTAAATATAGAAAATTCATCAAAATTGCCAAAATAAAAATTTTAAATTGGCTTAGATTTCCGGGTTATTACAATATGAGAAGATTTTGTGATGTGATAAAATGCTTGTGATGTATATATAATCGTTGAAGAGTTGTCAACTTCCATAAAGAGTTTTATCAAAGAGATGCACCCATTTCCTTTCAGAAATGAAAAGGAATCTCTTCATGAAATATGATGCCTTTTAGAAAATATGGCCGTTGTAAAATATGACCGTTGGAAATATGACCGTTAGAAAATATGACCATTAGAAAATATGACCGTTATAAAATATGGCCATTGTAAAATTTGACCGTTGGAACTATGAAGTGTCTATTTGTGAAGTGTCTTTTCGTGAAGTGTCTTTTCGTGAATTGTCTTTTCGAAGTGTCTTTTCGCAAAGTGATGAAGTGTCTTTTCGTGAAGTGCCCTTTCATGAAGTGTCTTTTCGTGAAGTGCCTTTTCGCGAAGTGATGAAGTGTCTTTTCGCGAAATGTCTTTTCATGAAGTGTCTTTTCGTGAAGTGTCTTTTTGCGAAGTGTCTTTTCACGAAGTGATGAAGTGTCTTTTCGCGAAGTGTCTTTTCACGAAGTGTCTTTTCGCGAAGTGTCTTTTCACAAAGTATCTTTTCGCGAAGTGTCTTTTCACGAAGTGTTTTTCGCGGAGTGTCTTTTCGTAAGTGTATTTGTGTATGCTACATATTTGAGGATAGACTTTAACAATATATAACACATCTAAGACACAATTAAATAGATAATCATAACCTATATCACTTATCCTTTGATCTTCTCTTCTTTCGTGTCATGAATCAAAAACCTGTGATCTAACATCAATTGTTACTATAGCATGCGGATTATAAAATAGAAATGCAATATTTATAATTAAGATATATGTGTTGAAACTTATTTATGATGGTAAGAGGCAAAAATATATTTCATATTGTATTTATTGGCTAAAGAGCAAAAGGCGGGGTACTAAGAAACTTAATTACAGTGACATTTCTTTCGTGCTCTAGGATACTAAGAATACTGCTACATTACCCGAAGAAAGTAAAAACCCGAAACACCCGAAAGTTACCATTTTCACGCAATTCATGAGGGTACTTGTGTAAATTTACTTTCCAAATACCCATAAGTTGCTGCCACAAACAGATGAAAAGAGGCCACATCAGCCGCATAATTCACCCGAAAGCACTATTTCGGGTATCATAGCATTTTGGAGGATACTAATCATATAACATGGCATGTTTTTTAAGTCATCAAAAGTCTGCATCCACCGGTATAACCTTTTGACATAGGTATCCTTTCCACTGTAGTGGAATATATAGGAGTAATATGATACGTTATACATTGTTAGATATATTATTTGTTATGTTTCATATGTATGAAATATGTAATTTTTCTAACTATACAAATGTTTTATTCTACATACAAGTGTTATATATCAACAAATATCATTGATTATATCATCTAATAGAGCCATGTGAGTAAATATGAATTCCATCATAGCATTGATTTACCTTGACTAATTAAATTAAATGCCTGTTATGGACACTGTTACTCTTTGCGGTAAGCATAAAAGTCAACCATCATATTTATTAACTAAATGACAAAAGAAATTACCTTAGGTACGTATTATGTTCCACAACATAAAAAAAGGAAAGTTAAAAGACTATTTGGATTCTAATATGTTCTTTTACGGCATATATTACGTTTTCCTTTTTGTTTTAGTGAGAGCGTTGCTAATTTCTTTTTACCATAACCACTTGGAGTAGTATCATGTTAATGAATTCAAATAATAAATGGCATCTTCTCAAATTATGTCTTTCTTATTTTAACCCTTGAAGAATACTGCTATTTTAGTCATTAATATAGGGAATGAATGATACCACAAAAGTTATATAAATAAATTTGTTGTTGTCCATATTAAAAAACATGAGTCAGTAATACTCTATCTTAGTTGTAATATAAGGATGAATAATAGGTCGATATATGACAGTTACCATACTTGCATCATAATTTCTTCATAAATCAGCATTGATTCTTTCCTATTTTATAGACACATTGATGTAAAAATTATTATAAATATTCTATTATTATAATATTTTTATGTTACGTCCTACCATAGACACATTGTTTTAGAAGAGACCACAGTTCAAATTATCGTATTACCCATCTAAATTACTCCAACTTCCTATGGTATTTTGGCAAAAAAATATTTTTTTCATAGTAACAAAACTCAAGTTTAAGCTATTCTTATTTCAATTATCTTTCACATATTCCTTGCTACTACCTTTTTAAGTGTTGTAATTTTTGAAAATCAACAAATCAGTGGAGCTCAACTAAATCATTTTAGAAATACTTTAGTTGGAGAGTTACATCTTGCCCTTTTATTCTTGATCTTTCATATGTATTTTTAATGTGTAAAAATTTATGTATTTAACTGCAATACTTATTCGTACTTGCAGCTTAAGTTGCATTTGGTGCATTGGAGTGCGAACGTGGTCATCGACAACTACACATTTTTACGTGTACTCAAACAAATGTTTAATTGCTGAAATGTTTATGCATTTCATGAAAATTGAGCTTTTTTTGTTGACCATGTGTTGTTATTGCTATGTTAATAGTATTCGTATGCATTACGTTTTGCTTTTACTTATTCGGTGCATACTTTATGTATTGGGCTAATTATGTAATTATTAACAATTGGATTATGAAAACCTTTATGGTAAGGGATAAAACATTTTATAAACTATTTTACTATAATATGAAACTGACATTCAACTAAGAAAATGTGACTTTAATAATACAACTTCATGTTTTATTTCATATGTAAATACTTTAAGAGCTGCAAGTTTGCGTTTGCATAACTTCACATGTATAAATGATCGTTAATTAAAGTATGACCAAAATATATGTTTTATAGGATTAATTTAATGCTCTCATTGCCTAAATGATTGAAAGTGATCTTCAGTCGTGACTCGACTTCGAAAGTGAATTTTTTTCCTGTAGTCTGCATAAGGTAAGTTTTATATATGTTTGAATTTCTAAAGCAATAATTGCAGTTATATGCTTACCTACAAATCTATCAACTTCATGAATTGGTTTAACATGAATTGATAATGAATGAGCTTTATCTTTCCATGAAGTTACGACGGAAAGAATTTTGTCAACTCGAAATATCACATTAGCAATTTTAAATACCTGTTTTCATGTTAGTATGCATTAAATTCATTTACTACCAATTTAATGTAACTGACAAATAACTTTAAATGCTATAAGCGAAGGATCGATATTTGATGCAAAATTTTGTTTCTACAGTACAATCCTAACATTCATACATGACTTACATTATATATCTTGCCACTATACAATATGTTCTCACCGCTTATTGATGAATACAAACAAAAACACTTAAAAAGTCTATGCTCCCATGCATCGCACGGGTTTCCACTCGTGTGATACAAATATTAGATTGTTGAAAGATATTACACGATGGTCATGCAAACCAGTACATACTGATTTTCGAAGAGAAGTTTTGATGGCTACATGTTGTGTTATTACTAATCTATCGATCATAATCAAATTTTGGATCAAAGTACCTTGAGACGAAGCCAAATATCTCTTCGATGATGAATTTTGTGATTCTACTCTATTGGTTGTACGATTTCCAAAATGTATCACATTGTTTGACCATGCTGCTACAAATTTTTCTTTAAATGGTGTAATACAACTGTCCTCGATATATAATATGAGATCTTTGAGGTTATCGTTCTTGTTTTTAAAATATATCTACACTTCATTGAATGGTTTCTCACTAGGTTCACCAGTAAAATTGTTAAATGAAATCATTCCACTCTTCTGTGGTTTTAGACTATTTTTCTCCCTTTGCTTTAATGTTCTTTGATAAATGAAATGTACACAATAAATGTGAGGCTATAGGAAATATTGCATGAATGACATTCATTAAGGATATTTCTCGATCAATGATAATTATATACGGAGAACAATTGGTTGGACCAAGAATTTCAATTAAACATTGAAAATACCATATGTAGTTGTTAACCATTTCATCATTAAGAAAAACATGTGCAAATTTGAATGTTTTTCATGTAGATTTGACTCCTGCTATCTCGAATAAAGGTCTACCATTATGGTTAGTTTTGTATGTGCAATCCATAATCAAAACATATGAAAAACATCTAATAAGTGTTCTGGAATATGGATGTGTAAAAAATAAATCTAACACCTCTTTTGTATTTTCATCTCTTCGATGAACTTCAATATACTTGTTTCCATTCAACATATACAACATTTGTTGCATATATGTCCTTCCTTCCATTTTAGTGAGTCGATGTTTAGTCTTAAAATTGTAGATGGTTTGAATTATAGAGGCATTATTTCGGTTATTTTCTTTGAAAATACAGAGCAGTTCCCTTGGTTTTACACCACATGCACACAATTTGGTTACTCGATCTTTTCTTTTGTGGTAAGTCTACCAATATATGAATGTCCTTCAACATTTGTATTTTTTTCCACTGGATGATTTTGAAATCACATACAACTTCTACTCTCCATCACATCTAGCATTTGTAGTTTAACTCCTTTCAATAAGAAAGGACAACCACATTCTTTTTGTTTCTATCTTTTTAGCCTTCACAGGTTTATTGGTAATTGCATTTGTTTTCAAATTCCGACATAAAATCCACTTCTCTCACACAAATAAGATATTCGACCTCTATGTCCATTTTTTAGATTTTCGCATTGTTTAATTGTAACAACTACACCACACGACTTTCCATTATTTTTGCACCATTAAGTAAGTTCATCACGTGAGTTAAAGATCTAAGTTATATATAAAAAATTAATTAGTTTTATATCATTTTTATAATGTTAAAATAAAAAAGATTGTCATGCCTTAGTAGTTCGAAATGCAAAAGTGCAATCCCTATCTAATACTTAATCTTTGGAGCAACGGAGTGAATTATCCTGGATAACAAGATACCAAAGTAAACGTAAGAAAGCAAAATAAAATTTTATGTAAACTAATCAAAAAATTAATTACCATGCTAAAGTTGAGTTTTCAGAATTAAAACACAATGCTCCACAGCATCATTGTTGTATGTGTTTTCATTTTCTGCTATTGTTGCATTTAGCCACCCCCCATCCGTCTCATTACTTATAATTTTTGAATATGCTAACCATTGTTCACTTTCATCTGTACTAAAAATATTGATGTTCTCATTTGTATGGGAAGAACTATTCTTTTCAGACATATTCCTGTTGAACCTGAATCAAAGGACATAAAATTTAAAATTTTTTTTACCTTTTTTATTAAATTTTCAGCAACAAACACTGTAATTTCATTCATTTGTTTCACACAAGTTTCAATTGTCAATAAATCAATAATTGATTTTGCAAGAAGATATCATTTTGAAAAACAACTAAATTTACAATCGAAACTCCATTGCATATCGAATCATCTTTAAAAAAAAATCCATTTGACAATAATGTATCTTACCCCAACCGTCTACATTACTATTTCAAATCTGGATTTACTCTTCTTCATAGAGAATTGTATTGAGAAGAAAAAGAGAGTAGTTTTGACAATTTTTCTTTTATTTTTAAATTTGTATGTATTTGACATTTGATTATAAGAAGAATGAAGAAGGAGAAGCAGAGAAAGAGAAATGCGAGAACAGAAAGTGGAACGCGTAAACAAATAGAAAGTATATGTTGTGTGGATAAACTAATCAATTTTTTAAATTCAAATAACCCATAAAATTAGGTAATAATCCTAAAATTTAAGGTGGATAAACTAATAGGTGTGCTGGATAAGAATAGAATTTCCCAAAAATAATTGGGTGGATGAGCTAATCAAATTTAAATAATTATAGATACCATAAATTTAGGTACTAATCCTAAAAATTAGGGTGGATTAACTAATAGGTATGGCGGATAAGAATAACATTTCCCATAACTTTATTTATAAAAAAATTTACTTGGTTAAGTTCTCGTTTATTAATAAAATTATTATTCAATTTTTTTTATCATTAAGCAGTTTTGAGGTATGTACAAAAATAGTTCCAAGTGTCAACACAACGAAAATGGAACTATATATCATTCCTAGTTTTGAAATATAAAAATAAACACCAGTGAAGTTGCAGTCATCTCAAGCGATTGGAGCGTGATTCTAGACCTATATAGCACATAGTTTATTTAATACATACGTCATCTAGGTGCATGCCAAAAATCACTTAGTACTCGATAGTCCAATTTTAACATCAAGTAAAAATACCTGAAAACTTTTTTGAAACAAAAGATATACAAATTTACAAAGATATATTATAAATATATTTTCTAAATCATTTCTAATTATAAAACATCAACAAGGGAAAATTATGTCTATCTCCCCCGCTCATTTATTTTATCATATTTTGACTTATATCATTTATTCAAATATAATTCACCTATGATATAATGAGAAATCGTAGAAAATATTATTCTCACATATATAAGCTGTATGTATTAGTTTCATTTAGGTTTTAGTTTTATGCAAATTTTCCAATACATGTTTTTTCATCCAAAATTTTTACTTTATTCGTTAAATTCCATTAGTTAAGTTCTCAAATCTAGTTGTCATTGCGAATATTTTAATTATGTTTCCATTTATAAGTCGACTTACAAATTAAGTTTATATAAATATATTGTATTATGTAAGGTTTACATCAACATTATTCGTTAATATTCTTAATATTGCCAAATATTAAAATATCATAGAAAAGCGACGATCAAGTTTTTGGTGTCGTTTCCGGGGAGGTAACAATTAAATTTTATTATTTATTTAATTTTCTATTCGTGTTAGTTTTATTTTATTTTGTTTCCTTTAGTTTTCTTGTATATATAGAATTTTTTCTCAATTAGTTGATTTGGTATTGATCGTTGATACTGTAATCATCTAAACAAGAGAAGAAGAAAAAATCTTTCCGTGTTTCTTTTATTTCTTTCATGTTTTCAACTTCTTTCTCCTTTCTCCTTTATTTCATTTATTTGTTTCCCTTTTACAAATTCATTCCTACTTTCAACAAATCTAAAAACTTCAGTCTCTTTCCATCACCATTTCAAACCGACCATCAGAAGCCGTTGCCCCAACACCACTTCGACCCACCTTTCATCATCTACCATCTTCTTCCCACGGGATCACCACCATACGCCAATCTGCAGTATCCAGCCCCAAATCATCAGTAGATCCACACCAAATAAACCCTTCTTCCATGCACCCCATAACACCTTCCCATCTCCACTTTGCAAAACAACTCAACATTCTCCAGCAAGCCAACCTGAACAATCTTCCTAACCAAAGTTCAACCCACCTTCATCTTCCATACATCAACCGCAACTGCATCTTCCAAATCAAACTGAAATCATTTTCACCAATCCTCACGCAATCAATCATATACCCTAGTACCCGATTCAAGTAGGGCTGTCAAAACTCAGCCCAACCCTTAAATTCGTCCGTTTTAACCCGTTTTTAGAAGGGTCGGGTTAAGCAACATATTTACTTTTTAACGTTGGGTCGGTACGCATTTTAACCTGCTAAAACAAAATCGAACCCTAGTCACCCGCATACCAATTCAAAACCCTAATTTCCGAAATGATTTTGATAAAAAAATTGCATCGATATTTCTCAATTCCTAAATCCATAATTCGCTTGATTCCCTCTAAATGACTGGATTCTTGGAGTGACTTTCTGAGCCGGGTTTTTATTATAACATCACTTTTTTGTTTGAGTCAAATATTACTACCATACTTTAAAATGCTTATCAGTTAAATTTTAAATTTTACAATCTTCTATCTCAAGGCCTAGCTGGTATACAAGCCGTTGCGGTTCCTGGAATCGAAAATGTCAGTATAACATTTGCTACCTTTTATGCGTAAATATGCATTCCTACTTTGTGTTAATTAAACAATGTTTAGTTAACTGATTACATGAGTGACATGAAAATTACAGGTAGACGCTACCAGTCTTATTGATAGTCATTCTTCGTACCTTTTGGCTATGGAGACAATATTGCAACAACTTGAGCTTGATTCTTACTACCCTGTAATTTACTTTCTATCTCTACTACTGTTCCTACTGCAGCTTCTTTTCATTTTTCATTCTTAAATTCTGAGTTACATGATATGTCGAGTGCTTTTCCAATAAAATTACCATACTTTTTTCATTCAGTTTTTTTTTTTTTTTTTTTAAATATAATGATGTGGTATAATAATGTTATTAATACTTTATTTAGCACTTCCACCATTAATTCAGATAGCGATATTGATGCTAATTATTATTTCAGTTGCTACTGTTGTTATGGAAGGCGATAGCAAACAAGATGCTTGCATAAATAAATAATTCACGTGTCTCATCCATTTGCAAATTTCAGTTGTTACTTACCTTTCTAATTTGAACATGTAAGCCGAAATGAGTTTATCAATGATCAAAGTTCAAATCTAAAAGACTACACAAGATAATTTTGCTACTTTACATCTGTTGCTGTAGCTTTAATACAAGAATGAGCTTTACTTTTATTGATTTATTTATTTATTGCTTTCCTTTGATTTGCAATTTATATATTTTTCTCCTAGTGTCATATAAGTCATGGCTATAGTTAAGGCTTCTACTGAGTATCAAAGTTAAGTGACCAATGAAGACAATATCATCGTAATATATATTTTGCATTGATATAATGATTTTTATTCTACGTGATCAGCGATACGATTTACCAACTGAATTTACATGTCCTATGAATTTTCTTCTCTTCGCTGATTTTGTTAGTTAATTACATGGCTGAATAGCAGGATATGATAATGAAATGGAATGCTCAACACAATTTATTACCTGTAAAATAGATATGCTATCTATTATATGCTTACCTCAAGCCAACCTTTCTCAACATGGTTGTCATATCCTTTTTCTTTTGTCGGCTCTATTTCTAATGTTTACCTACTGCACCTTTCAGCAATCGGAGGATCAAGTTATCTACTGCAATGATGTCTAATCATATGTAGTCAAACACCAAGGTTGAAGCATCAAGTGAGCAGCGGCAATCAAAAATATCTTCCTCTTGTCCAAAATTTATTTTCCTTGGGTACTTTATCTTTATATCATATAGATTATAATTGCATCCTAGTAAGCTAGCGCCACTGTTATGTGCTTCTTCAAAGCTCGAGTTATCACATTAACAAGTCCTTTTTTCTGCTAACTTGGTTGCAACTATTTCTTTGGGATAGATGATTAGAAAATAAGATAACACTGAAAACAATATAATACCTTGAGATATAATGAGCTATTGATATCTTTCTTCCCACAAAACAGATAAATATAAGAATGTTTATATGCTTTCTAGCATGTATTTCAACATTTTTTCATGTAATAATGTTAGGTGTTTTTCCTTCATAATCAGATGAAATTTCTGTTTATATGCATTTGGATTCCTATATATAAAATCTCAAACTTTTGCGAACACTGTGCATTGGATAGCTACTGCATTTCCACTTAGAGATAATTTTTTGTTAGTACATGCATGCGATTCCCTCTCTTTAATAAATACATATTGCAGTAACTTCATCTTCCTGACAATCCTTTAATATCTATTTATTTGTATAATATAGTGTACATGGCCTTATTTTGAGTTGTGTGTTTACCTTTGAAGCTTGCTTCATTTGATAGTTCCAGCATCCACTGCATCTTCTGATATGCTTTAGTATGTATATTTGAATTGAAGTTATTCACATATGAACATCTACTATATTCATATGTATTTCCCGTCTCCATTAAATGCGCTTCTTATTTAGTAATTTATTTGCATCATTTATTCTCACCCTTATGAAAAAATACTGTTGAATCGTCAAAAAGCATATAGCATCCTTTAACAAGTATAGGTCCATCACTTAACTAGGTTATCACTGTTTCTGTAGTAATTACAGTTTCAGATTGTAGCTGCTCTTTGGTGCTGTTGCTTGTTGAAAAACTGCTGCTATGGGCACAATGGAAAACTGCTGCTATGGGTGCAAGAGAAAACTGCTGTTATGGATGAAAGAAGAAAACTGCTGCTTTTCTTTTTGTATGTAATAGTTGTAATGTATATTACAAGAGTGTTTTTTTATGATGCATGATATGCTACGTGAAAGTACTGTTTGAAAAAAAAAAAAAAAGCTAGTTCAAGAGAAGTTTGTTTGTAATATTCTGGTGCTTATATAAACCGCATGAAAATACTATTAAAATGTATATAAAATGCCGCTTATATTTCAAGTGTTGTATTTTGGCTTGTGGTTGTCAGTTTTCTACACCAGTTCGTTATAAGGGTCATGGAGGATTGTAATAGGTTGACCCTTTAATCAACCGAGCCAAAAGGGTTAAGCTATTATACATAACAAAAAGGGTCGGATCAAATTTCGCTTGATCCACATACGACCCTATCCTACCCTTTTGACACCTCTAGATTCAAGCCATGATCATCAATTCGCATCATCCAATAGAAGCCAAAACCCATACAGTCGATACACGGATTTGAACCCGAACTCGATTTGAATTCCAAGTTGCTGAGTAATTTCCGATTCATTTTCGAAAAAAAATAAAAATTTAGCCGAGATTTGGTTTGATCGTGAGAAATTTAGGGATATACTGTTCATTTTATTTATGAGGAAGTGTGATTTGGTTTAATTTCTCTAGGGGTTTGATTGTTATAAGGGAACGTGATTAGCTTGGCATTGCTGAAAAGGGGCATGTATTAAAGAGGAAAGGAGTTTTTTTTCCTTGTTGACTATTTCTTCTGAAATTCACAGCTCATTTTTTTCTGCGTGGCCTATAAATTTTGAGTCGGTGGTTTTCTTCTTTAATTGGAGGCATGCAGTGCTTTTGTTCCAGTAGGCATTGTTATTTGTTACTCCCTTGTTTTTTTATTAGGCTTATCAGAGCTTAATTTAATTTATTTATTTTAGAGTTGAATATAGTTTGGTGCAATTATTTTAATAAGTCTTTCTAGTTTTTTTTTTCTAACAGCACAGTTTTTTTTTTTCTTTTTTTTCTTTCTGTTTGTTTATTTCTTTTCTTTTTTTCAAATCAAAGCCCAACTTTGAAGTGAAGAGTTCGAATGAGCGGAATAAGAAATTCAGAGGCCAACCAATTCGTAGACAGTGGATTTTAATTGCTCTGAACAGACTGTGACATCCCACTGTAACATTTTCTAAACTCTACAGGTGCTCAGTTGCAGAAAAAAAAATAGAAATTGCTTGTAAAAAATTTCTATAAGGGCAGCGGCTTACTTGTAAAAAATTTATTTCTGCAATTTATTATTCTGTGATTGAAATTTCTAAATCTGTTTGGTGATAAACGAATTTCCATAACTAGAATCATCATTCTCATCGTTTTTCAATAATAAAATTTGATTAGATATATCAAAATGTTTAACAACTAGAGTGTATTTTATGAAATTGATTCTTTTAAGGGTTTGATCGCGGATGTATATTAGTTCAATTTATTGGACTTCTAGCAAAAGAGGTTTCATACAACCTGTAAAACATTGGTCTTATCCCTTAGTATTTATACTGTACGTGAATGACCATAAGACCCTCTTCCTCCTTCAAATCGAGATTATCAACTAATAAGATATGCTTGAGTACGTTATTTATTTTGTAACAACAGCTTCTTGTGTCAAATAAATGAAAAAATTTATAATGGGATGGATTAAAATTGAATAAATCAAAATTTTCAAAATCTCAATGTCGGAATGGATAGACCCTTGTCTCTTCGAGAACAGTGTTACCCCACTAGGATTGTTTAACCTTATGTTATTGTATTTCCACCAGTTGAAGGAAATTTTGAGCTTAAACATTCATTTATTTAAGGGATTCCAAAATTTACTAGTTCTGAAAGTGCATATGAATTTCTAAGTGAATTTGAATTTTATGCATCCTAAAATAAAATGCAACAATTTTCTAATGAATCAATCAAGCTAAGGCTAATTCCATTCACACTACTTGAAAGTGCTAAAAGATGGCTAAATTCTCTTCCAAGACAATTCATAAGAAGTTGGGATGAATTTGTCACTGTATTCTTAAAGAAGTTTGTCCCTTTCCATAAAACTCTAAAAATACGAACTGAAATAAATCAGTTTTCTCAAAATGAAGGGGAACTTTTTCAAAATACTTTGAGAGGTTCAACCAACTTCTGTACAGTTGTCCTCATCATGCAATTCCCAAACATCTCTTATGTCAAATCACATATGAAGGACTAAACTATCAAACTCGAACACAACTAGAATCAATGTGTGGAGGAGAATTTATGTCTAAAATGGTCGATGAAGTTTGGGGATTCTTAGAAAATTATTATGAAAAGGACATGCAATGGGAGTCAATTCGTGTTCCCATTCGTACTTCTACTAGAGGAATGCATGCCGTGGATCCAATTCATATTTCCTTAGAAACTCAA
>JASFAX010007641.1:0-21251 GCA_030737875.1 Allium sativum | reverse complement strand
CGACGATTTCAAGTTATTTATTCTTTAAATATTTTTGTACACTTCATATATATGCTGAAAAGAATATTTTTATCTAACAAAAATATATTTTAACACATGGTACTTTTTTAATGACTCATTCTTACATAAAAAATATAATTTTTAATGTAAAATCATTTTTATCAAGAAATGGATATTTTTAATGATTCCTAATTATATTAAAAATGTGATTTTTAATGTAAAAACATTTTAATCAAACAATCCTATTTTTAATGAATCATCCTTTACTTACATTAAAAATGTGATTTTCAATGTAAAAACATTTTTGCCAAACAATTCTATTTTTAATGAATCATCCTTTACTTACATTAAAAATGTGATTTTCAATGTAACAACATTTTTGTCAAAAAATTCTATTTTTAATGAATCATTCTTTACTTACATTAAAAATGTGATTTTCAATGTAACAACATTTTTGTCAAACAATTCAATTTTTAACGAATCGTCCTTTATTTACATTAAAAATGTGATTTTCAATGTAACAACATTTTGTCAAACAATTCAATTTTTAATGAATCATCCTTTAATTACATTAAAAATGTGATTTTCAGTATAACAACATTTTTGTCAAACAATTCTATTTTTAATGAATCATCCTTTACTGACATTAAAAATGTGATTTTTAATGTGACAACATATTTTCAAATAATGAATCGTTTTAATGAATCACTCTTTACATTAAAGATGTAATTTTTAATGTTACAATATATGTTCAAATAATGAATCTTTTTAATGAATCATTCTTTACATTAAAAATGTAATTTTTAATGTTACAACATATTTTCAAATAATGAATCTTTGTAATGAATCATTCTCTACTTACATTAAAAATGTAATATTTAATGTTACAACATATTTTCAAATAATGAATCTTTTTAATGAATCATTCTTTACATTAAAAATGTAATTTTTAATGTTACAACATATTTTCAAATAATGAACCTTTTTAATGAATCATTCTTTACTTGCATTAAAAATGTAATAATTAATGTTACAACATATTTTCAAATAATGAATCATTTTAATGAATCATTCTTTACATTAAAAATGTAATTTTTAATGTTACAACATATTTTCAAATGATGAATCTTTTTAATGAATCATTCTTTACATTAAAAATGTAATTTTTAATGTAACAACATATTTTCAAATAATGAATCTATTTAAAGAATCATTCTTTACATTAAAGATGTAACTTTTAATGTTACAAAATATTTTCAAATAATGAATCTTTTTAATGAATCATTCTTTACATTAAAAATGTAATTTTTAATGTTACAACCTATTTTCAAAGAATGAATCATTCTTTACTTACATTTAAAATGTAATTTTTAATGTTACAACATATTTTCAAATAATCAATCTTTTTAATGAATCATTCTTTACATTAAAAATGTAATTTTTAATGTTACAACATATTTTCAAATAATGAATCTTTTTAATGAATCATTCTTTACATTAAAAATGTAATTTTTAATGTTACAACATATTTTCAAATAATGAATCTTTTTAATGAGTCATTCTTTACATTAAAATTGTAATTTTTAACGTTACAACATACTTATCATCATTTCTCACATGAAATAAAAATGTAAATTTTTATTTTTATTCTTTTTTATTTCAAACAATGTCTATTTTTCATATTTCTTATATAAAATAAAAATATGAATTTTTATTGTTAAACTTTTCTCTTTTAAAACAATGAATATTTTTAGTGAATCATACCTATAATAAAAATGTGATTTTTATTGTTTAACCATTTTAATTCAAACATGAACATTTTCATATGTTATATACATACAATAAAAATGAGATTTTATTATTTAACCAGTTTATTTTCAAAACATGAATATTTTACATATTCTATATAAATCATAAAAATTTGATTTTTCATTGTTTAACAAATTTTATATCTCAAATAATGATCATTTTTCTATTTTTTTATATACACAATAAAACTTTAATTATTATTGCAAACCTATTTTTCTTTTCAACTATGATCATTTTTCTATTTTTTATATAGACAATTAAAATGTAATTTTTATTGTAAACATATTTTTCTTTATAACTATGATCATTTTATTAATATGCAATAAAAATGTGAATTTTTATTTTGTCCAAACAATTTTCATTTCATATATGAATATTTTACAACACATGAAATATTTTAGAAAATTTCGGCATTGGCAGGGTAATTAAAACTGGCACCGTCCCTAGTATGGCTCCTCTACTATCCTAGGCCTCGCGGCGATACAAGGGTTTTTATATTCATAATAGAATTTATTTTCACAACTCTGTGAATTTTCCACAATCACAACCAATTTTGTTTCAACCACAATCAATCACATACAATAGCAATCAATTTCACACCACAATACAAATAAGTCGTCCATGGTTTGTGGACGACGTTGCCGAGAGTTACTAAACTCCGCCAGCAACCTAATAAAATTTTATTCAATTATTTTTGAATTTAGAAATCTCACATTGCTTTTTAATCCCTCTAAGATTGTAGCCAGCTCCAAATATGTTCCTGTCAGTTCTAAAATGTAGATCTCATCGTTATGATTCCAACGCATTCAGTTTTGTAGAATTCTGATTAAATATGAACGTGATATGATCATTTAAAGATTTAATTACATTTATTTAATTAATTATAGTTAAATAAATTTAATTACATGATATTTAAGAGCCTAAGCCCTTTTCTTCTCCAATTTCTCGCTATAAGTCACGGTAAAACTCGTGCCCCTTCCCTCCAGTACGCACCCTTCCCAAGGCAGTCGTTCAACGATCAGCCGCCACCACGAGGTTGGCCTTGGCCAGGGCCTCCACCGCCAGTCTACACAGGTAATTCAAACTCCCCTAATCCCCACGAATTCGCTCCGAACGGTCAATGTTCAAGCCTCAAAATCCGCCAATCCACAACCCTAAACTTCATCATCACCGCTCATGTTCTATATCTCGTGGAGTTCTTCGCTCTTTGTTTAATAAGTGGGATTTAATTCGAGCGGATTTGAAAGAATTTGAAGAATCCAAATGGGAGCTTCCTGGCCTTCGATTGGAATAGATGGCGGCTGTATAACGATTAGAATGCCTAGTGTTTTGGAAATCCTTTTAATACCCTTTTTTAATTTATTTATTTATTATTTAATTCGTAAAATACTTGTTTAACAATCTAAACTCCAAATCGAACTCAACGACTGCCTCCCCTAGCTAAATACCCTTATTCCAGACACAATGGACTAGGTCTCACCAGCCCATTTGATTATTTCAGCCCATTTTTCTTTAAATTAAAATATAAAACATTTAGTTATTTAATTTTTTTTTGAAAGGCAAGTATTATTATTCACAATATAGACAAATACAAGGATTTACAATCACACAAACACTCTTGTATGCAGATTTGAGAAAAAAGAAGAACATACAGTATTGACATTGAAACTCGAAAAAAACTCAAAACTGCAAGTTACAAAATCACTCTGTAATACAATACTACAAAAATTCCCAAAATTAATTATTTAATTTGATTATTTAATTTGATTTAATTTGATTATTTAATTATTTAATTATCATTACAATACTACAAAATCAGCCTATTTAATTATTTAATTTGATCGTATATTTTACATTACCAGGGCCACGTACTGAACTCCAAAAATTCTAGAAAAATAAATCTATCTATATTTTGGCGATACGGTCTTAAAAAGGTTAATTTCGTCGAATTTGGAGACCATTTGAAAAATGACCATTTTCTGGTCAATCCAATTTGACTGAAATTCCAAAACACGTTTTGATTTACCACGCTCACATATTAATTCCAAAAATTACAAAAATTTGAATCTTGAAATAATTTGACATTCCGGATCCAACCAAAGTGGTTTCGTCGAAAATGGTGGTCATTTGCAAAATGGTTATTTTTTAAGGGCCATATGTTATATTAAAGGGTGTGTTTTTTACAGGTCCCTATTAAGTATTAAAATATAAGAAAAGTTCAACCATAGAAATTATAGAAATTTCATCCCTGTTTTCAAAACGCGGCACCTAAAATTCCGTCTTTGTCCTTTAAACCCTAAAAATTCTTCGTTCTGGAAAATATCTCTTTATTTATCGCGCCGCATCTTAAGGAGTGACAATCGAAGAGGAAAAACACAAATTTTCAGTCGATTTTCTTTATTAATTCTCGATCAAGCGGAAATGCATAAAATCAAAGACGATTTGATCAGAAAATATCATCGACCTGGCGAGAACGAAGGTAAAAAATTAATTTTTTTATTTTTTTCTGTCATATAACATCTTATCTTATCATATTTTATTTTTAAATATGTATTAACTTCGAATTGTTGCATGATTATATGAATACATACAAATCTTCATGCAAATTTGATTTAAAAAATGATTTCGGTTGCAAAAAAAAATCCATGCAAATGCTTTTCCAAATTTGAAACTATCAGCAGATTCATGCAACTATAAGCAGATTAATGCATAAATGTATGCATTTAATCCCAACTGTTGCATGTAATTGTGCAACTATTATCTGAGTGCTGAATAATTATATGCATTTATCCAAAAATGTAGAATGCAATTTTGATTTTATTACATAATTGTTGCATAATTCTATGCACGTAATTAGAAATTTTGCATGCAATTCTTGAACTATCAACATATTATATGCAATTCTGGTAATATTTACATGTTTACATGCAGATAATAAAAATAGCTGCATACTTTTACGCATATATTTTGGATAGTTGAATATTCATGTAAACACGTAATAAGTGCATACTTGTACGCATGAATTCGTAATTTTTACAAACTTGTATGCATAAAATATGATGACTTGCATACTTTTATATTGATTCGGTAAATATTATCATATTAATGCAGATATTGAGATTGTTTGCATATTTCTATGCATGTTTTCATACTAAATAGAATAATTCTAACAAATTAATATATATTTTTTACATTTTCTACAGCGTCAATTGGGAAATGTTTGTAATAAATATAATGAAACAAAGAAGTAGGGACAAACAAGTCGACAAAGATGATGAAGTATACAAGCCTGATTCTATAAAACTACAACGAGCTGTGATTACTACTCGAATTCTAAATTGCAAATTTTACAGTTGGACTGTAGATGACGACCTAACACAGGCTTCCTGCTATCAACCGAAAACAAACCCTCTGATTAAAATTATTAAAATTGGTGTTTAGATGTGTGTACAAATATGTTGACTGATTTTCTGTATTCGGACTACTATGACATTATTATGTATTTTCTGTACTCAATTACTGTGGAAGTTTATGTATTGAATTTATTTTTTCTATTCTTAAACGATATTGTGAATTGTTTCTTTCTTGTATACAATTATTCATAATACTTGCATGTTTAAATGCAAATATTGTTATATGTTATGCATATGTGAAATTACAAAATATGCAGGATAATTTCAAGATTGAAAAAAGGGAAGTAAACTTAAAAATTAAAAGAGGATATGCATACACAATGAACATTTGCATACTTGCATGCACATAATAAGAATAATTGCATACGTCTATGGAAAAATTGAGAATATTTGTATACATTAGTCAGTTATAAAGATACTTTCGTACCTATATGTAACTACTACGAACTGTTTCATGCATTTATGCAGCAATGCAAAATAGTAGGAAAAAATAATACAAATATTCAGTATAATTGTATACATGTACGCAACTATACTGAATAATTGCATTTGTATAAGCCTAAAAAAATAACTATAAAAATCACAGAATTTAACATTAAAAAACTAAACTAAATTTAAAGTAGAATGTGAATGTTCACAACAGTATATAGTATAACTTTGTTAAAAAAAAAACATATAATAGCCTTTTGAAGAACGCCTCATCTTCTACGATCATCTTTCGGAAAGTTTTTGATTTGTTGACAATACAATATCCAATTGTCTTCATCTTCTCCAGACACAATAGAAATTGCTATAGGGAAAAAACCTATCAAAAAAATAAATAAAAAATATTAAAAGAATAAAATAAACTATAAAACAAATAGTACAAAATAGAAGTAAAACATGCACAAATAATTAATACACTACAGCGCAAATTTACAGTAAAATCACATTTATACATGCAATTCGGTTTTATTTTTCAATTTGTAATCAAATTTGCACACATGCATTCATATTCTAAAAATATTTGCATACATGAATGCACATATCTATAACAGTTGAAAACAATCTGTACAGTCATAATAATTGTATTCAAGTATGCATATATCCAAATTAAATGCATACCTTTATGCAAATAATTCAATATTCAGAACAATTATATGATTTTGTTTACAATTTCTGCATTATTGCATGCTAGTATTAACAAAAAAAAAACATATTTAAAAGCATATATACGAAAGAATATTATACTATTCATATTAAATTCATGAACACATGCAAATATTCAGAAAAATTGCATACATGTATGCTTAAAAACACAATAATTGATGTTAATAGTGAAAAATAAACTTTAACAAAACATACTTTTATTTCCATTTTTTCGGGTAGCAGCTACTAGACATCCTTACCCACATCTATCATTACCAGACATCAACAGCACCAAAACACCATTATCAGCTTCCGAATACATATATGAAAATTTCCTGAATATATGCAAAGCCCTATACACAGAATATAATGATAGTTGCATATTTTTATGCAAATATTAACAACTTATGCATATTCGTATACACATATTCAGAATATAAGAACAAATATATTGC
Source organism: Allium sativum (assembly GCA_030737875.1). NCBI lineage: Eukaryota > Viridiplantae > Streptophyta > Magnoliopsida > Asparagales > Amaryllidaceae > Allium > Allium sativum. The sequence goes on along the minus strand of JASFAX010007641.1, from coordinate 14,446 downwards.
CAAACTTAATAAATAAATCTGTACGATCTATTATTACATGTATTAAAACTATATACGATAATTAAAATGTCCATCAATAAATCTATACAATTAAAGAAGATCATATTAATCAGTTAAATAAGATCAAGCAAAAAATGACACCCGTAGAAAATAAAAACGAATAAAAGTATAAATTACCTTGAAGAATAAACATTCGTTGTATACATCAAAGATGGATCTAATTTAATCATAGAAAGAATTCCGAGCATCGTAAATTCTAGATCGACGAACGCAAAAAATGAGAACGGCACCGCTATGACACAGAATTGTATGATTTTGGAAAAAATAAAAACCTAATACGTGTTTCATATTAGATTAATTACGGCGATAATTAAGGAAGAAGGGCAGTTCTGTAACAAAAAAGGTCGCTGTTCAAAAATAGGGCTGAAATTTATATGTTTCAAAAGGGGAGGATGTGAGCCTAATTAAGTTTAGTTTAAAGGATGTGAGCCTAATTTTCACTATATTAAATTCCGTAGCGACTATTCTGAATATTTAACAGGCCATAACTTTTTATTCCTGCTATGAAATTTCCATTTTTCACATCCGTTAGAAAGATATAATTAAACAGATTCAAATATTTTTTATTTTACTGAAATTCGATTTATTTTGAATCCTGTACATTCAATGAAAGTCCAAAATCAAATTTTCAAACTACCACACCATTTTAGGCTCGTTATATAATTAAAATAAATTTATTCGTTCTAACTTTATTTAAAATAAATTTTAGTCGTTATTATTTTAAATAAATCATTTTAAATATTCCAAATTCATTAAAATAGCCAAAATAAAAAAAATTAAATTGGTTCTGATTTTTCGGGTTGTTACAATCTCCCCCACTTAACAACTTTTCGTCCCCGAAAAGGAAACAATAGTAAAGTAGGAAATAAAACGGAAATAGAATAAATTGTAAATGTACCTTGCACCAGAGCTAATCAGAGATGTCCACTCTGCACTTGGGATAAGCATGCCTAATGTTATCTTATGTCTCCCATGTACAGTCTCTAGGATCTCCGCTCCACTGCACTTTGACTAAATGAATTCTCTTGTTTCTCAGAACTTGAGTTTCTTTGCCAATGATTTTCACTGGCTCTCTTCTCACAGTTAGACTTGGGGTAATCTCCAAATCTTGTTGTGCTACTTCCTCCACAATCAGATCTGGATCATGTACATGCTTTCGAAGTTGAGAAATGAGAAATACATCATGTACTCCTGGCAACCAGTCAGGTAACTGAACCCTGTAAGCCAGAGTTCCAATCCTTTCGAGAATAGGAAATGGACCAAAAAATTTAGGCGCCAACTTTCTTGTCTTCCCGAAACGAACTATGCCTCTCAATGGGGAAACCCTCAAGTATACATAATCACCAATAGAAAATTCTAAATACCTTCTTCTTGAATCTGCATAGCTCTTCTGTCAGCTCTAAGCAGTCTGAAGTCGCTTCTTAATGAAATCAACTTTATCCGAAGCTTCACGAATCATGTCGGGACCCAATACTAGTCGATTGCCTGGTTCTACCCAACATGCGGGAGATCTACATAGCTTGCCATACAATGCTTCGAATGACGACATTTGCAAGCTTGCTTGGTAACTATTATTGTATGAGAACTCAACCAGAAGCAAATGATCTTCCGACGATCCGCCAATGTCAAGAATACATGCTCGCAACAAGTTTCCAGTATACGGTTCATTCTCTCGGTCTGGCCATCTGTTTGAGGATTATAAGCGGTGCTTAGGTTTAACTTTGTCCCTAGCTCCTCTTGGAATGCTTCCCAGAATTTACTAGCGAATAACGGATCACGATCACTAACGATACTGCTGGGAACCCCATGTAGTCTGACAATTTCTTTGAAATAAATTTTCGCCAGACTTTGAGCTATTCTAGTAGATCTGACAAGAATAAAATGGGCGGTCTTCGTGAAACGATCTACGATCACCCAAATACTATCATTACTTTCCTGGTTTGGGGCAAGCCATCAATGAAATCCATGGAAATTTCATCCTACTCCCAATTTGGAACCTCTAGTGGTTGCAACAATCCTGCGAGTTTTTGTTGATCACTTTTGACTTGTTGGCAAGTAGAACACCTGCTAACATAAATGGAAATGTCTCTTTTCATAGACTTCCACCAGAATGTACGCTTGAGGTCATGATACATCTTACACACCCCTGGATGATTACTAAGTTTGGACTTGTGAAAGTCATCCATCACTTCCCTTCTGAGCTCAGGAATATTCGGAACATAAATTCAGCCTAACAACCTCAGAACTCCTTTGTTATCAATCTGGAAACTCAAGGGTTTGCCTTCCCGAACTCTTTTACTAATCCTCTGAATAAATTCATCATTCGTCTTAAGAGCAGAGATTTTATCAATCAATGAAGGCGTAATAATGAGATTAGCGATAATGGCATTCTTTCTGCTAAGCGCATCAGCCACAACATTCGCTTTCCATGGAGTATACAAAATATCAAGATCGTATGCCGCAAGAAATTCTAACCAACGCTGCTACCTCAAATTCAAGTCTTTCTAGGTGAAAGATATTTCAATGACTTGTGATATGTATATAATTCAAACTTCTCACCCAAAAGATAGTGCCTGCATATTTTAAAAACAAACATGACGGCTAACAACTCAAGATCATGAGTAGGATATCTCTTCTCATGCGGTTTCAACTGACGGCTAGCATAAGCAACTACTTTTCCCCTTTGCATTAATACCGCACCAACACCTTCAATACAAGCATCTGTATAGACGGTCAAATTTGATTGCCATCTATAATAGTCAACACTAGAGCAGTAGTCAACCTTAATTTCAGCTCTTGGAAAGCTGCCTCACATTCAGGCATCCAATTAAACCGTGTATGCTTTTTGGTAAGTTTCGTTAATGGACAAGATATCTTCGAAAAATCATTCACGAATTTCCAATAATAGCCAGCCAATCCTAGAAAACTTCCGACATCTGTAGGCGTGGTAGGCTGCTTCCAATCTCGAATGGCTGTGATCTTACTTGGATCCACTGAAATTCCTTCCTTCGATACTACATGACCGAGGAACTTCACTTCTTCTTGCCAGAATATGCATTTAGAAAATTTGGCTTTTAAAACATTCTTTCTTAGAATTTCCAAAACTTCCTCCAATTGCTTCTCATGCTCGGGAGTTAACTTAGAGAAGATTAAAATGTCGTCAATGAAAACCAGCACAAATTTATTCAAGACATTGCGTAATACTCTATTCATTAAATGGACAAAATAAGCAGGAGCGTTGCATAAGCCGAACGACATTACTAACCACTCCTAAAATATGTATGGACCTCTGAAAGTTGTCAAAGGAACACATTCTTCGGCAATCCGCAGTTGATGGGAACCTGTAGCTAGGTCCATTCTTGAAAACACTTTCGCTCCATTCAAATGATCCAACAAATCATCTATACGGAGCAATGGATATTTATTCTTGAGGGTCTTCTTGTTGAGATCTTGGTAATCCACACACAGTCTGAGAGTACCATCTGACTTTGGAACAAACACTACTGCTGCTCCCCAAGTCGAAAAGCTAGACCTGATCAGACCCTTCCATAAAAGCTGTCGAGTTTGATTACTCAATTCTTCTTTCTCTTTCCATGTCATTCTTCGAATAAGATGCACAATTGGTCTTGCATTCGGAACTAAATCAATCCTGAAGGTAAGCTATCGACTTCTTCGAACACATCCACATAATTCTAAACGACAGGAATATTTTCAATAGCAGTGGGAGAAACCTCAAGAGCAGCCCAAAATCCTTTTCTATCTGAATCTAAGCCTACGCATGGTATAACAATATTCCCAAGCTTTGTTTTAAATTTAACAACTCTTTCTGCACATTTAACTTCGGCTTCAAATTTGGTTAACCAATCTAACTCGAGAATGATACCAAGTTCAGAAAAATCCATAACAACTAAATTGAAAGAAAACCGACAGCAAGAGTAGGAGACAGGCACTCTATAATGCAAACCGAGAACAAGAGAACCTCCTACCGAATTATGAACTCCGATAGATTCCTTAGTTTTAATTTCAACTTCTTAACCGTATTGCTTGAGATAAAGCTTTGTGACGCGCTCGTATCAAACAATACTGTAACAGGAATATTGTTGACAGTGAGCGTGCCTTCCAAAACATCTGGCGTTTGCTGACAAGCCGAGGGCATTGCAGCATCTGTCATGTTATTGACTTAAGCTACCTTGGTCGCTTTCATAAGCTGGCAATCTCACTTTATATGACCTGACTTATGGAAAATATTGCATTCCTTGGTCTCTTGAGACTTCTTATTGGATTTAGATCCATCATTCTTTCATTTCTTCGATGATTTGAAATTCCTTACCAAATGCCCTTGCTTATTGCAGATATTGCATATGGTAGTCGTTAACGGTTCTTTCTTAGATTTAACCCCTTTCTTATCAGCTTTAGGCTTCTTACTGACCTCAGGCTTTGTACTTGTGTCAGGACTATCAGTTTCAAACTTCCTTTTGCTGCTATAGCTGCTTTCCTCTTCATCTTCCAAACAACCTTGCTTATCAAGATACTCATAATGATAAGCCATTTGTATCATCTTAGAAAAGGGAAGATTCACATGAGCAATTACTTTGCTTTCGTACCTTCTTTGAAGTCCATTGATAAATCTCAGATTCTTCTTTATAGGACCTCGAATTAGTTCTAGGGAAAAGTGGGAAAGTTTATTAAATTTATTCTGATACTCCTGGATGGTCATATCCCCTTGTTTCAGATGGTAGAACTCATCATATAGCCGCTCAGTTGCTTCTGGAGGAATAAATCTTTCTATGAACATTTCTTTAAATCTATCGCAGGTAATATTACCTTCTGGATTTTCCTTAGTAGGAGTTTCCCACTAGATTAAAGCTTCGTCTTTAAGTGCCCAAGATGCTATTAGTATTTTCTGATCATCTCTCAGCCTTAAGCCTTCAAAAATTCTCAAAAAGAACACATCCATGCTTGTGTTTCAGTAACAGACTCCTTGCCCAAGAATGGTACTCCACCCAGATTTCGATACTTCTTTACTAGAGCTTCTAGATCTCGTTCTGATGGTGGGAGCACAATTGGCTCATTAGATTGCTGAACCATAGAATTACATCTTCTGTTTCTGCCACTCATTTTCTACCATGTCTGCAAATAGCAGACAAAGAGTCAGGCCAACAGAAAAGATATTGTAAAGCATAGAGACATAAACTTAAATGTAAATGCATCTACTGGGGTGTATTTTATTCTGCTATACTCGTTCTAGGACATTACTGATCATATCTGTAATGAGTTATTCATCTTAGAATACTGCTGATTCTATTTCTGATGAGTTCGTTAATACGTTATATTCTAGAGCTAAGGTTAACCAAAGCTCTGATACCAACTGTGATGACCCCAAACCCCCGTGCCACGGAAGAAAGGATAATCATTGGAATATAACACATAAACATATAACAGCAGAACAGAAATAAAGAATTACAACAGATAATGTACATCAAATGACAGTGGAAATAATATATCAGCAGAGTTACACTGCATAATAGGATCATACTTAATACAAAATATAGTTCTCGGCTTAATATAAAATGTCTGTAGCAGAATTAAACATAATATACTAAATGAGGTCTGAACAGCATAATAGAAATGAAAGGATCCATCTTCAGCTCCATACTATCCAGAATGAGTCTGCTAAACCTGAATATAAGGCTGCCCATGTGGAAAAGGGCACCCGAGTTTGCAAAGAGAAAAAACTAAGAGTCAGTCATGGGACTGGTATGAGAAATCTTACTTAACTATTTAATAATAAGGCTAATCACAGGACAATGCTGCTAATGCGGAACAGGTTTACTCCATTGGATTGCTAGTGCAAGAAATAAAGTAAATCGTTAAACAACACAATGCTTTTTAGAAAAATGAAGCCATTATAAGACTCAAGTGCCATCACACAATGCAATGAAAACAGAAGGATAGAGTTTTACCTTATAATGGCCAAAATATGCTTGATATGTATAAAACGAAGTCATTTGGTATTATTACTAGTGTATATATGTTTCAAAAATATTTTCAATCATAATGTATCAATCATAGACGGCATAGCTACCATATACTATGTCGTCATACTAGTTTTACAATCAAAACCGCACGATGTCGTATTGGAAGTTGGATTTCCATCATGAACCAAGGCAAGGGATCGTCCTTACCGAATTCGAGACAATCTAGCCTATGTCTCAGGATCAGTTGCAATTGCACCTTGGATCTTCAGGGCCAGTCCAAAAATACTTTAGTGGATTAGTAATTCCTGAACAATACGTTTCCCCGCCCTATGGGGCGTAAATTTAGAGCCACTAGGGACTCAAATCCGAGGCGCCTCATTCCATCATCCACATAAGTAAAAATGTCTGGGCTACATACCATGACACCACTCCTAACTAGAAAGAGATGCATGTCCTCCCTGCAGTCCTCTCCCGTTTCTAGTTCATACCGGGGTGCGAGGCTCGCGAAGTAACGTTTATACACAAAGCTATGCTAATCAAAGTTGTGCTTTGATCATCAACCACAAGGCTCTGCTTTTCAACAAAAGCCTTGATCGTTTGCATCTTGGCATGCAACACTGACAATTCATGCCATGCAACTAATGTCTATCGATATATAACCTCTTAGCTCGTACGTCTCAGAGAAGGGTGTTAAGCAAGAGAATAAATTATCCGCCACTGAGCAGATATATATTTAATAGAAATCAATCAGCACAGAATAAAATCCAATGTCAGACATACATCCATTTACAAGTCCGTTATGGGTCTGAACGAAACCGGAGACACCTTATTCCTCGTTTCATATGTCCAATACGGAAGAGAGGCTCTCACGTATCCGAACAATCAACAAGTACGTCCGGACAACTATCACTGTAACCCTTTCAAGGCACCAATCAACGACATCCGTAGTCGTCCATTCGATGTGAAGATCGCCGGTCTTCAACCACCATCTTCAATATCTTGGACTGCTAATCGTCAATCAATTATTTGAAATGAGAATTAACCCGGGCTTTTCAAATAATTCGCGTATATATATAATTCAAATCATTTCTTTTCATTCCATATCGTCTATAATATTTTATAATGATTTATCGCTATTTTTATTTATATAAAAATAGCCCACTTTAATTAAAAGACGCTTCAGATCATTATGTGGCCTTGACGCTGTTTTTATCGAAATTTGAATTACACATTTCTCAAAATATAACTATTGGATCTTAATAATTTTATACTGTTGGAAAGATCTTTCCAAAGTTAACCCAACGGTTCCAGGTTTGGGAAGATCGAGAGAGGAGGGGGGGGGGGGGGGGGAAAATCCGACGGTCGGATCTTTCGGTATAATCAAAGTTAAGATTCCAAATCGCGGACTACCGCGCGTGATTCGTTTTATTTTAAATTGTATTTATATGTATATAATTATAATTCGTTCGACAATTTCAAATTATTTATTCTTCAAATAATTTTGTACACTTCATACACATGTTAAAAAGAATATTTTTATCTAACAAAAATATATTTTAACACATGGTTCTTTTTTAATGACTAATTCTTACATAAAAAATGTAATTTTTAATGTAAAAACATTTTCACCAAGCAATGGATATTTTTAATGATTCCTATTTACATTAAAAATGTGATTTTTAATGTAAAAACATTTTAATCAAACAATTCTATTTTTAATGAATCATCCTTTACTTACATTAAAAATGTGATTGTCAATGTAAAAACATTTTTATCAAACAATTCTATTTTTAATGAATCATCCTTTACTTACATTAAAATTTTTATTTTCAATGTAACAACATTTTTGTCAAAGAATTCTTTTTCTAATGAATCATCCTTTACTTGCATTTCAATATAAAAACATTTTTATCAAACAATTCTACTTTTAATGAATCATCCTTTACTTACATTAAAAATGTGATTTTCAATGTAACAACATTTTTTTTCAAAAAATTCTATTTTTAATGAATCATCTTTTACTTACATTAAAAATGTGATTTTTAATGTAACGACATATTTTCAGATAATGAATCATTTTAATGAATCATTTCTTACATTAAAGATGTAATTTTTAATGTTACAACATATTTTCAAATAGTGAATCTTTTTAATGAATCATTCTTTACATTAAAAATGTAATTTTTATTGTTACAACATATTTTCAAATAATGAATCTTTTTAATGAATCATTCTTTACTTACATTAAAAATGTAATTTTTAATGTTACAACATATTTTCAAATAATGAATCTTTTTAATGAATCATTCTTTACATTAAAAATGTAATTTTTAATGTTACAACATATTTTCAAATAATGAATCTTTTTAATGAATCATTCTTTACATTAAAAATGTAATTTTTAATGTTACAACATATTTTCAAATAATGAATCTTTTTAATGAACCATTCTTTACATTAAAAATATAATTTTTAATGTTATAACATATTTATCATCATTTCTCACATGCAATAAAAATGTAAATTTTTATTGCTAGACTTTTCTATTTCAAACAATGTTTATTTTTCATATTTCTTATATACAATAAAAATATGAATTTTTATTGTTTAACTTTCTCTTTCAAAACAATGAATATTTTTAGTGAATCATACCTACAATAAAAATGTGATTTTTATTTTTTAACCATTTTAATTCAAACATGAACATTTCATATGTTATATATATACAATAAAAATGAGATTTTATTGGTTAATCAGTTTATTTTCAAAACATGAATATTTTACATATTCTATATAAATAATAAAAATGTGATTTTTCATTATTTAACAAATTTTATATCTCAAATAATGTTCATTTTTCTGTTTTTTTTATATACACAATAAAAATGTAATTTTTATTGTAAACCTATTTTTCTTTTCAACTATGATCATTTTTTGTATTTTCTATATAGACAATAAAAATGTAATTTTTATTGTAAACATATTTTTCTTTTCAACTATGATCATTTTTCTAATATGCAATAAAAATGTGAATTTTTATTTTGTCCAAACAATTTTTATTTCATATATGAATATTTTACAATACATGAAATATTTCAGAAAAATTCGGCATTATAACGGCAGGGTAATTAAAACCGGCACCTTCCCTTGTATGGCTCCTCTGCTAACCTAGGCCTCACGGCGATACAGGGGTTTTTATTTTCATAATACAATTTATTTTCACAACTCTATGAATTTTCCACAATCACAACCAATTTTGTTTCAGCCACAATCGTTCACATACAATAGCAATTAATTTCACACCACAATACAAATAAGTCGTACATGGTCTGTGGATGAAGGTGTCAGGAGTTACTAAACTCCATCTACAACCTAATATAATTTTATTAAATTATTTTTGAATTTAGAAATCTCACATTGCTTTTTAATCCTTCTAAAATTATAGCCAACTCCAAATCTGTTCCATCCAGTTCTAAAATGTTGATCTCATCGTTGTGATTTCAACGCATTCAGTTTTGTCGAATTCTGATTAAATACGAACGAGGTATGATCATTTAAAGATTTAATTACATTTATTTAATTAAATATAATTAAATAAATTTAATTACATGATAATTAAGAGCCTAAGCCCCTTTCTTCTCCGATTTAACGCTACAGGTCATGGTCAAACTCACGCCTTTTCCCTTCTGTATGCACGCTTCCCAAGGCAGTCGTTCAACGATCAGCTGCCACCACGAGGTTGGCCTTGACCGGGGCCTCCACTGCCAATCTACACATGCGATTCGAACTCCCCAAAGCCCTCCAAATCTGCTCCAAACGGCCAACGTTCAAGCCTCAAAATCCGCCAATCCGTAACCCTAAACTTCATCATCACTGCTCATGTTCTGTATCTCGTGGAGTTCTTCGATCTTTATTTAATACGTGGGATTTAATTCAAACAGGTTTGAAAGAATTTGAAGAATCAAAATGGGAGCTTCCTGGCCTTCGATTGGAACAGATGACAGCTGTATAACGATGAGAATGCCTAGGGTTTTGGAAATCCTTTTATACCTTTTTTAATTAATTTATTTATTATTTAATTCGTAAAATACTTGTTTAACAATCTAAACTCCAAATTGAACCCAACGACTATCGCCCCTAGCTAAATACCCCTATTTAGGACACAATAGACTAGGTCTCATCAGCCCATTTGATCATTACAGCCCATTTTTCTTTAAATTAAAATATAAAACATTTAATTATTTAATTTGATCGTATATTTTAATTTACGGGGCCACATACTGACTCCAAAAATTCCCGAAAAATAAATCTAGCTATGTTTTGACGATACAGTCCTACCAAAATTAATTTCCTCGAATTTGAAGACCGTTTGAAAAATGGTCATTTTCTGGTCGATCCAATTTGACTAAAATTGACAAAACATGTTTTGATTTACCACGCTCACATATTAAATCCAAAAATATTTAAAAATGGAATCTTGAAATAATTTGACATTCCGGATCCAACCAAAATGGTTTCGTCGAAAACAGAGACAGTTTGCAAAATGGCTATTTTTAAGGGTATATATTATGTTAAATTCCATAGTGACTATTCTGAATATTTAACTGGCCATAACTTTTTATTCCTGCTATGAAATTCCAATTTTTCACATCCTTAGAAAGATATAATTAAACAGATTTAAATATTTTTGGTTTTACTAAAATTCGATTTATTTTGAATCCTGTACATTCAGCCAAAGTTCAAAATCAAATTTTCAAACTGCCACGCCATTTCAGGCTCGTTATATAATTAAAATAAATTTATTCGTTCTAACATTATTTAAAATAAATAGTCGTTATTATTTAAAATAAATCATTTTAAATATTCCAAATGAATTGAAATAGCCAAAAAAAAAAAAAAATTGGTTCTGATTTTCCGAGTTGTTACAATTCACCTATATCACCCGAAATTCCCCAAAACATTTCCAACTGTAGACTATACCGGTGGCTTAAAACAAGCTCTAAAACATAAAAGGAGTTATTTGATAGCTCGCGTGCATCGTTGACAAGGTAAGAAAACAGCGTTTCGAAGGCTAAAACGCTCTTTTCCTTATTACTGTTAACATTTTTATCGCATCGTCAGTCCTATTGCACCGCTAAAACGTGCACACAAAGCATCTAAACATCTTCCTTACACCTTTCATGTGACCAAACATCGTAAGTTTTCCATAAAAATAAATTTCCACTTAAAACTTGTCATATTTATTTTGAGAATTTCCTTCCAAAACCGCTTCATTTTCCCAAATTAAGAAAAATGATAGAAAAATGTTTTTATTTCAATCAACATTTTCCGAAAACTTTCTAAAATGTAAATTGGTGGAACTTAAACGATTAAAGTCACATGTTCATGAAAAAGGATGCCATTACGCAAAAAATGCAAAAACTGAAATCACACACAAAAACACCAAAATAAATATTAGTTTTAACAAGGAACGGTGGATTATTTATTTATATACCGTGACGAAAACAACGCAAACTGGTCCTTTGATAAAATTTATCCAACACAGAATTATATTTTTCCCAGCTCTAGGACAACTGTTAGTTTAGATAAGAAAAATGAGATTTCGTTCAAACAGGCATGCATGAATGACATAAACATCTCCAAACATAGAAATCTCATTAATCTAAGTCGTGTGATTTAAACAACACTAACAGTTACAAGCACGAATCACCAAAGGACCAAGAACCCAATGTTGGAAAGGGAAAACAACAAAGACGACAACAACACAGAAACTCCTAAAACACTGGCTATAAACAACGAGATGTCTAGCTCCGAGGGTGGAGTTTAAACCAATATTTATAATCTTTAATTAACCATATCATGGTAGTAAAAATACTCAATCTCGTGTTACCAACGCTGCTGGTGTTGTTTGGAGGTTCCCACATCACCATTTCTTCTAAGAGAAAAATTATGATGAGAAAAGAAACCTACCACAAAATTGCTTCTCATGGAAATCCACCCAGTATTGCCTAAGGACAAAGTAGATAGGTGAAATTACAGAAAGTAACTCCATGAGACAACACACAAGAACACAATCTGAATCGAATATGACGCATTACTAAATGATTGTTATGCCAAGAAAAAGATTGGTTTCTGTATCGTGAGACAAATCTAGTCATAACTTCCCACTTATAGAATGATGTGCTAAATGGGTCACACATCTACATGGGTAGTTCGAACATAGATTCCTGACATCAAGAAAAAGAGATTTGCTGCAAAAATCTCCAAGGCTAGTCAACAAGAGACCATTCAAGTCTTTTTTCAACATGGATTCCTCTAAATTCTCATCGAGACTCTCCTCAAAAAAATCATCAAAAGATAGCTTGAATCTTCATCTCTGAAATGACGATAACCTTCGAAAGAACCTATTCGAACAAGGTGTAGCAAAGGCAAATACAGCAAAAACATAAATCCTATTCTAAGACCTCGAAGCAATGGATCAATGCAAACCCAACTGCCACGACAAATTTTCTTAGCCCTAAAGCGGTGAGACCTTTTTGCTCATTCTAATCCAACCAAATGATCTCTACCCAAGAGTGAAACCTAAATGGTGCGAGTAAGATTGGAGTATTAGTGAGGCAAGATCTAATGCGCAAACAAGCGTGGAAAAGAGGAGACAAGGCGACAACAAAGAAAGAGAAGACAGATAGAGATGTGGTTCAGTTAGATGAGGAAGAACGGGTGAAAAAAGGATGTTATGGGGGTAATTTGGACGCAATTTTTACGGTTGATTCCTCTGTCCAAGTTGTACCAAAACTCATCAATTAATTGACCATCCTAGTATAGCACTAAACAGTCAACTACCAAATGGGCTTCGGATAAAAGATGGACCTTGACCTTATTAAGCCAGATTAAAATAATAATTGTCCTGCATTATCTTTTAAGATTTCACGCGATCCGAAATAATTATCATCATCACCGCAGTATTTAAAGACCATAGTTAAACTCTGAACCAACTCCAAGGATCTATAGTCTCAACACGATGCTGCGACTACAGAACGAACGAACGAATTCCAACAATTGAGCTAGAAATCCATAATATAAATTAAAACGGATTTTCCCCTTACCTAGTTGACAACAAACAGAAGATTCACGAAATTAAATACCAAAAAATCCGGATAAAGGATTTTCCTTATCCTTTTCGAAGAAAAATTTAAAACTTATCCAATGATGGAATATATTATAAACTAACGGTTCTGTATATATAAATCTATATTATTATTACTATTTATATTCTAGTTTTGTATTTCAAATTGGGAAAAACCTTTTCGTGTCCAAAAATGTTAGAGCTTTAGAATCTTAAGGGTTAATCGTGGTAGTTTCAATAAATTTTCTAATATATATAGGAAAATGGATACTAAAAATCACATGGAATAGATATTTATTGTTTTCATGTTTAGTGGCATATTCCTTATCCTTCTTAATTCCATCTTTCCTACCGATCAGACTATATTGATTAAAATTAGCTCTAAAGTTTTGAAACACGAACAGATTAAAATTTAAAACCATTTCTTCACAAACTACTTTCTGAAACTGTATTTCAAAACTATTGAAATCCATTTTTATTTTTCAAATAATTTTAAAAATAATTTTCCTCGAATACAAGGCCAAAAACTCAATTGAATATCTCAATAAAGATAGATTCAAAATTTTAATGAAGTAACAAATGGATATACCTTGTAATTATATTTTCGAAAATGGATACGACATATTAACGTGGGCTTTTTCCCTGTTTCGGGTCAAGTAATGGTCTTAAATGGAACTAAGAACGAAACTATACCAGGAATTTATTATTATCTTAGTTGTAGCTAGCTTTATATATTAATATATATTTTTCCAGTTTCCAAATCTCGAATTAACGAAATCCACCATATGCGGCCCTCGTGCTCTTTTAGACGAGATTGCCAACGTATTGTGGGGTAAGACAGAATCAGTTAGAAAGCCAAACTCAACATATTTCAACTCTTAGTCGCTTAAAGCCCATTATATATAATTAGGCCCACGACTAATTTCTATGGTCGAAATAAATTAAAGACGAGTGAGAAAGACGAAGAAAAATAGAAAATAAAATCAAATTACGTTCTCTTACGCTTCCTAATTTAACTAATTCCTATTATCGTTTAACCTAAGCTCTAATACCAAATGTAACACCCCAAACTTTTCTGCGCCTAAATTTTGACAAAAATCAAAACTTGAACAAATCCAAGCTTAAAGCGTATATCTGGTACCTGCAATAAATGAGCATGAGCATAATCAGAGTACAATAATATAACTCACAGTGGAAACAAGATTGGATAAATTAATAATAACTTAAGTAACTACCTTTTTCAAAGTAAGTCACTTTGCCAATACTGGGCATGAGAGAGAAC
>JASFAX010007640.1:0-21278 GCA_030737875.1 Allium sativum | reverse complement strand
AACGTGAATATGAATAAATGAATCTTTATAAACAAATCGGCCGATTTGTTTATATACACTAATTTGACTGATATTGATTGGGCCGATAAATTTTACACGTCGCCCAACTGCACAAATTAAATATGTGTTTGATTGTTTGAAACCCCACACGGGTGTTGGGATGAAATTTGAAGTTAACTCATCCTGATTGATTAAATATGTCGATCGATTGATTGACAGGCTGTTATAAGCGTTAGATATCTATATTTGATGCTTATACAGTGTAGTGCACTTTGGTTGATGGTTGAGTATTTTTCAATGCTATTAGATACGTGTGATGTATGAAAATCCATATAATTAACATTATATGGTGATTGATTGGGCCTCATTCCAATTTAGAAAATAAAGAATATTATAAAATAAAAGTTCATGTGTTGACTGTACTCATCCGTTGAGATTAGTCATGTGTTGAACGAAATATTTTGATAATAAGAAATATTTGAAAATAAAAATATATGAAGCCATGTTGATTAGATTGACGCCATTTTGACATGATCGATATTTATATCGATTTTATTCATTTCGAAATAAAATGAATGTGAAAGTGATTTCGAAATGAATTGAATATAAAAGTGATTTCGAATTGAATCAAATTGAAAACCAATGTGAATTGAATTGAATATAAAACCAATTTGAATTTGAATCAAATTGAAAACCAATGTGAATTGAATTGAATATAAAACCAATTTGAATTTGAATCAAATTGAAAACCAATGTGAATTGAATTGAATATAAAACCAATTTGAATTTGAATCAAATTGAAAACCAATGTGAATTGAATTGAATATAAAACCAATTTGAATTTGAATCAAATTGAAAACCAATGTGAATTGAATCAAATTGAAAAACGAATTCGAATTGAATTGAAAAGAAAATGAATTCGAATCGAATTAAAATCGATTTGAATTAAAATCAAATAGAAATGAAAGTAAGAAGAATTTATAATAGAAGAATTCAATTTTGATTTGAATTTGAAATATAGGTTGAAATTGTTTTTGAAACGAATTCAAAACTATTTATATAATTCGTTTTAAATAGAAATCGACGAAGTATATATTATATATATTATATATATAATATAATGGCCTGAATAGAACGTGCCGCGCCGCGGCAGTTCGTGAATTTCGACCATTTATTTCAAACGGACATTACGGGAGATCCGACCGTCGGATTCTCCTAAAACCGGAACCGTTGGGTTCGTATCGAAAAGAGCTTTCTAACGAATATTAGAAATTTGAAATCTAACAGTTGGATTTGGAGTCACGTCCAAATCAAATTTGAAAAAGGTCGCTGTAAGTGCAGTTCGATGGCCATTGTTGGAAGTCGATTGTACGGGCCTTAATAAAATTATTAAAAATAGTAATAATTTGTGTAAAATCATAAGGAATGATTTGGGAAAAATTGGGATGAAAAACACCATATTTGAAAAGTTAAAAATAGATTTTTATCGAAATGAACTAGTTTTGAACTAAATTTAAAACCCAATTATTTTTAAATAAAGAAATTAGATTTAAAAGGGGGTTTTAAATAATCGGAATTTCTAATATATTTGATTGGATTTGAAATGGGTTTATCGTGAACGGTGTTTTAAATAACACTAGTTCTTTAACCCGATAATAAATAGAATGTGATTTGGGTTTGTGGTGAACTGTGTTTTAAATAACACCTAGTTCTTTAACCCAGTAAAAGGAGTTTTAATGAATCTGCAATTAAATCGAAATGTGAATAGATAATCTAAATTATCAAATTTAGAAATTGAGCGAGAATGGAGTATTACCAGTTTTGCTCCAAAGCGATAGTTAAATCTTTAATTAGATTTGAACGTGAAATGGTAATTAAATTTACCGATAACACCGTGGTGTTAGTTAAGGGGTAATAACAGTTTTGCCCTATGGGATAAATAGGTTGGGATTGGGAAATAAAATAAATAATTACTTCGGTGTGGTTCGCTAATCCCGACTAGTTTGGAAAACCATGATATGGTTTGAAATGATATCCAAAGGAAGATTAAAGAATAAATTTAAAAGAATTTATCTTTGATAAAATTAATGGGAAACTTTCCCTAGGAGTGTGAATATCTGAATTGGAATGAGGCGTATGTTGTGTTTGTATAACAATTGTTTATTATATACGTGGGTTATTCAGAAAGGCCGGGTCTATACCCATTCTGAATAACCGATTCGACGATAAGTCGAAGAGATTGAAGACGGTGCAAGACCGACGATCTTCACATCGAATGGATGGGTGCTACTGACGCTCACGATGGGAGTAGCTACCTTGAAGGGGGCTGAAGTGGTAGCCGTCCGGACGTGCTTGGAGGTCGACGGATATGCGAGGAAAGTGCCTCCGGTTTCGTTCAAACCCAGAATGGACTTGTAAATGGATGGTGTGTCTGACATTGTATTCCTTTATATTGTATTCGTTGATCTCTGCTAAATATATATCTGTTTGGCGGCGGAGAATTTATTCTCTTGCTTAACGCCCTTCTCTGAGACATACGAGCTTAGAGGTTATATATTGGCAGAAATCAGTGGTACGATATGGATTGATAGTGTGGCATGCTGAGATGCAGTGATCCAGACTTTTGTTGAAAAGCAAAGTTTGGTGGATGATGATCAAAGCGCAGCTTTAATATAGCACGGCTTTTTGTATAGCGTGGATTCGCGAGCCTCACACCCCGGTATGGTGGTAAACTGATGGTTTGATCAGTATGCTTTTTCGTGGATGGGCACCTTCGTGGTGTCGTGGATTCGGTCGACCGAGATTGAGCTTAGTGCTCAGAGAGATAGGGTAAGCGGTGTTTTCTCTCGCCGGGACGTAAGCCGCAGTGATACTCGATTTCCCAAAAGTGCGGATGTGCATTACGGTGTTTTCTCTAGCCGAGACGTAAGCCGTTGAGATGGCACTACGCGATCGATCTTTCGAATCAGCAGCCACCATGATGGAAATCCAATTTCCAAATATGACATTTTGCGGTTTTGATTGTAGAGCCTAGTATTAGCGACATGATATATGGTACCCATGCCGTCTATGATTGATATATTTATATTTGAAGTTGTTTTCTTCACTTATAGTAATAATATAAGATGAAATTTCGCGTATCAAGCATATTTGGCTATTATAAGGGAAAACCCTATCCTCCGGCTTGCGTTGCATTGTGTGATGGGACCTGGGTCTTATAATAGCTTCATTGTTCTTTATTTAGCATTGCGCTGTTTGTTTTCTGCACTGGTATTCTTGGGAGGAAACCCGTTCCGTGTTATACTGCGTGGTCCCTTGATTTACCTAACTTTAAAAACAAAGATTAATAACTGTTTTAGTTCTCACAACAGTCACATGACTGACCTGGAGTTTATTGTTTTAACCTAAACTCTGGGTGCCCCTATTTTCCACACGGGCAGCTAGTAGTTTTGGTTTTGCAGATTTATATTCACAGGATCCTGATTTACAGCTGGAACGATGTTCGGAAAGCTCTGTATCTGTGCATTATTTTCAGTTGTGTTTTATATTGTTTTTCCGCTGCTATGTAATTTATTGTAATCTCTGATATTTATCGAATGTAATTTATTCATTTATACTCTGTATATTCTTGTATTCTGATGGAATTGTTGTAATAAACAATGAAATGTTCTTCTGTTTGTGTTATATTTTGTCATGTTCTCAAACAATCAGGCGTTTCGAAAGGTCTAGATCAGTTTAGCGACTGATTCGGATCGAGCGAAATTCCTTGTTGTCACAGTTCGATACTTTATCGAAGTACGTATTATTTCTTATCGATACTACCGAGAAGAAGAATGAGAAGTTCATAACCGGCTTAGATGGGTAGTTGGCGGAAAGACTTGTAATCCACATCGACGAGACCTTCGAATCTATTGTGGGGAAAGCATTGAGATCAGAGAGCCTTTACCCTAAGTCAAAGACCGAGGTCACTATTGCATCTATAGGAGAGCCAAAGCCGCAAGCAAGTGGTGGATGCAAGAATAATTCGTTAAATAAGAGGAAACAGAACCAAGCTAAGTATGGTCAGAAGAAGAGTAAGAAATATATATAGTGCTTTAGTTGTGGCAAGAAGGGCCATCATGCTAAAGAATGTCGAGCAAAGCCAGCGGACAGGAAGTGCTTCAATTGCAGCCAAGTGGGACATCACAAGGATAAGTGTCCACAACCTCCTAAAGAGAAGCAGATTGTGAAAGCTTATGCTATCAATATTGTTCCTTCTTCGTCGAATTCCCCAACTGCGGTGGAGAAAGGAAAGAATGTCATTATTTAAGGTATGCTTTCTATTTGTGATGTTCCTGTTCGAGTATTGTTTGATACCGGGGCTTCACGTTCCTTCATTTCTAGTGACCAGTAGATAGGTTAGGATTGGAACCCGAGATTGTAGATAGACCTTTAGTTGGGACGAACCCAATCGGTGGTTCGACTAGCCTTAGTATGATTTATTGTAATTTGGCCCTATCGAGTCATGGATGTATGTTTGCTTGTGATTGCTTTGTCTTGGGCTTTACAGGGTTTGGCATTATTTTGGGAGTCGATTGGCTCCAAAGGTACGGGGTGGTGGTAGACTGTGAGGGATTTTCGGTGACTATTAGGGTGGATGATGGGCGGAGGGTAGTGTTTGGTGGCCTACCTAGTGATGTGGTGATGGCTAGTTTTCTGAATTCCCTCGACATTCCACAGGACGAGTTATCAGGGGTTCCCATTGCTGGCCAGTATCCGGATATCTTCTAGGAAGTGACCGGACTTCCACCACACCGAGAGATTGAGTTCCGTATTGATTTAGTGAAAGATGCTAGACCTATAGTGATGCCATTTTGTTGTATGGTACCAAGGGAGAAGCGAGAGCTCGAGGTGCAAGTAAGTTATCTTTTGAAGAAGGGATATATCAGAAGATGTGTTTCCGAGTGGGGAGCACCAGTTGTGTTTGCCACTAAGGCAGATGGTTCCCTTTGTTTGTGTGTGGACTACTGCGAGTTGAACAAAGTAAATAGGAAGAATAAGTATCCTCTTCCACAGATAGATGATTTGTTTGATCAACTAGAAGGAGCAAGAGTGTTCTCCCTGTTGGACCTCGCGATAGGATTTCATCAGCTCCAAGTGGAAGCTGAGAGTATTCCTAAAATGGCATTTCGAACGCCGTCTGGATTCTATGAGTAGTTGGTCATGCCATTCGGGTTAACTAATGCACCAACATATTTTGTAGCACTACACCAGAAAATGCCTTTAGCAAAGTTTAAAAAACGCTACCAAAGTCTTTAGCAGCGTTTTAGAGAACGCTACTACAGGTCCCACAACTAAAAGTCTGTTTTTTCTGTTGCGTTTCCATAAACGCTGCCAAACTAAAGCAACCAAAAATTTTCTGCAGCGTTTAAAAAATCCAACTAAAACTTACATTTTTTGGTTGCGTTTTTGATTGGTCCATTTCTGTGATTTTCTGTAGCGTTTATTTTATGTAACTAAAAATTTTTTGTTGCATTTATTTTATGCCACTATAAATTCAGATAATAATTTACGTTTGTTTCAGCAGCATTTCAAAAACGCTGCTGAAATGTATTGATTGTTTTGTAGCATTTTTTAAGCGCTACTATATACTGTCAATGGCTTACATTGTTTCCAGTAACCAGCTTTGTAATAGTATTGCCAAAATCGGCAACAATCATATAATTATCATATTCAAAACAACAATGAACCAATCATAAAGTCAACATATTCAAATAATTGATAACGCGTTAATTACATAAGTACTATCCATACCCATTTACATAATAGTTGTTTGACAAAATGAACAAGTTCACATACCACAAGCATTCCCAAAGAGTTTTACTTAAGTACCGACTAATATCATAATACATATAACAATTTAAGTCACGTCCATTGTTGATGATGGTCTTTACTCCGGAAAAGCTAATTACCTGTAAACACATTCAAAAAATCATCAATAAGTATTTGTCATGAATTATCAAATAACATTCAAATAACATTCAGACGATATTGTATGTTATGATGATACATATGGTGCATTTAAAATATGGTGTTATGACGAGACATATGGTCCATTTAAAATATGGTGTTCCCATGTGTTCCTATGCAATCGTCCACAAAATACCAAATAAGATAACCAACAAATAAAACAGGTACAGTTGCTTGAAGCTCAAAACAGCAACTTGTATCAACTGCTGTTTTAAGGCTATAAATATTCTTTTTTGCGATTCAAACTTCACGAGAATTATTCAGTACAATTCATTCATCTCTTTATCTCTTTATTTTCTTTCTCTCAACATGGCTGTAGGCCATGCAGTATGATTTGGTCTTTTACCTCCTCCATGCGGTATGAAAGGTACGTAAACACTTCTCAAACCAAGCAGTTTCCCCTAAATGCAGTTGTAATTTAGAGGAACATGCATGGTTCAATTGGCTTTTATGTTGTGATTCCAAGACCATTCAACCTGTAAGCTTTCCTCTTTGGACAGCAAACTATAGAAGTGGATACTGAAAACAGCAAGGTTGCATTTTTTTTTTTCCAGAGAAAGGATGCCAAAGAATGAATGCTTTTAGACCCAAAAAAATCATGAAGAAAGAGCATGGCTAAATTTATTGTCATGAATGCTTTTAGACCAAAAAAAATCATCATGCTCGACCTGATCGTAGATAAAGTTCGCCAAGCAAGATGTAAGTTCTAGCCCAATAATCGTAAATAGAGAATCAAATGCTTTTAATGATTTCAAGTCTACCAGTTTGAGACAAAAATCTATTTACCCAACAATTCATGGCAGAGTTATTTATTTATACAAAGGCATACAGTATGCTTTAGTAATTCTAGAAAAGCAAAGAGGCAGACCAAAATAAGATGTGCTTCTATTCATTGTTCGCATACAAGAAGGGTCAGTTGAGTGGGACTGTCATTTGGGACTCCAGGAAGAAGGACATGATATTTGCTTGTGTTAAATTTAAGACCAGTCATAAAGCGAAAATCAGTCAATGTTTGAATTATCCTAAGAAAGGAAGAGAGGTTTGGTTCCTAGACCATTGTGAATCGACACTAATACATCCACGGTACTCACATGCTGCAAAACCAAGTGTTAGTGAATCTAAATGCTTGTAGTAAAAAAGAAAATTGAAAAAAGTAGAGAGAACAAAATCTTGCATGACGAAAAAATGAGTGTATATATATTGATTGTTCAAAATCATTACAGTGGAAACTTTAGTCATATTTACCAAAACGTAATTAATCTCAACCTTGAAAGTTATAAACATGTCATCACAAATGCTGAATGATCTAGTAAAGAGAAGCCATAGCACTGAAGATCTGAATCGAGAACCGTTGTTGATTTGTAATAGGAAAATTTCCCATAGGGTCAATGACTATAATCCTCCATTCAATTTTCATAATTCTTCTTTCTTCACTCTTCATTACTTCGAAACGTTAATTGATTAGAAGTGGTTTCAGATAGTAATCACCTAAATTTGATCCCAGTCTCCTTGAATCAATCATCGTAAAAATACACATTAAGTAGTATTGAGTGTTCTTCACTTCTTAATTTATTACTTCATAAAACATCTTTTAGGGATTATTACTTCAAATATTCTTCAAGCACGCGTGCGTGCGCACGTGTGTGTGTGTGTGTGTGTGTGTGTGTGTGTGTGTTTTTGTGTGTAGTTAATAAACCCCTTTTTATGTTTTCAGTTCGCGTGAAAGGAGGGAAAAAAGAGAATGCGAAAGAAAAGGAACAAAGAAAAAGAGCGCTTGAGGAGCCGGGGAAGAACTATAATTTGATATCTTAGGTATGATCTTTCAGGTAACCACTTAGTTTTAGTTTTATAAAATATATATTGCTCTATTTTAGTTTAGTTTTTTCTTAGTGGCTCGAGTTAGGGTTTATATATGTTTTATAATTAAGTTTGCAAATTCATGGTTTTAACATCGCAAAATAAAATTGAAATGAGTATGTTAGGACACGACTATAGCAGACTACTGTAGATTTGTTCTCTTATATGAACTAAAAAAATGATTGTTTTTTCACATTAAGAGTTTGGAGGAGAATTTGAATTTAGGATAATGGAATTTCTAAAAGTTAGACATGTAAAAAAAATCATTTTTTATTTACAGGTTTGAACTATTGTTAATAATACGATTATTTACTTCTATTATTTATTATTAAAGAAATGTTATTTTATGTTTATACTTTTATAATTATATTTTTCATAAATGATCATGTTGTTTATATCATAATTTGCAGATATATGGAATGTTAAATTTCTAATGGTACGAAGGAAGCTAACGATGATTTCTAGCAGTTGAAATTGTTCAAATCATACTTTTTCGAAGTTCGCTGAATTCTCGAAGTTCGAGCTTTCGGCAGCAGTGGCTATGTTTATTTACAGCCTCTTCAACTTTTTCGCAACTTAGGTCTTTTACCTCTTCCATTAATTTTCGCTGTAGTCCTACTATTTGATATTATCCGCTTTCAGATTTGGTTTGATAAAATATTCTTTGGTTTTGATCTAGCCTGGTTTGAACTAAGATCACATATGCAAACCATTTTTTATAAATTTTAATTAGTTAATTAAATTTTATCTTCACTTTAGAAGTTTAGAAGTATGTAAAACCAAGTGTTCTTGAGTAAGTTTACAAGATTTGAATGCACAACATTAAACAATTGTGATTCTAGCAGTTGCACATCTGTAAAGCAATCCTAACTTAAATTCAAACTTATTTTCAAATTCCACCAAAACAGACCCATCCTTTCACTTGCCTGTGCACCACACTACAAACAAAAAACTTCAACCAGTTCACTCCACAACTACAAATCCAGACCATACGAAAACACCTGACTGCCTCGTCCCCAACCCATACACTACAAAAACCTTCACTCCTCTTACACACACTCTCACACTTCCTATCTCAAATACCACCTTCACATTACCAATTCCATCCACCTTCACATTACCATCACTGCTCAAGAACATCGACAGCAATCCTCGGCATCAACTCTGCAACCTTCTACAGCCAACACAAACTTGTCTAATATATTTTTCATGAATTTTATTGTGTTATCGATCATCACAATAGTTGATGTCGATCTTATTATCTGCATTAAATTAAAAAGCATTACACTGACAGCATTTTACATCATTTGTCTTCATTTCCTACCTCTCAGTTACGTGGTGATTGCATTAATATTTATCACGTGATACAGTAGAGTGAACTTTCTCGATAGTTACCTTATTCAGATGTATTTCTTCTACTAATCGTAAATTCATCCACTACTAAAATTTCCACACGATTATGTTTTGGAACCAGATATTTGAGCAAACAACCATGTACTTTATTTTCTTCAAAATTATCAAAAACGCAAATAACTCATCAACAAAAAATGTCTATAGAATAGCGCCGTGTGCATAGCTCAAACTATAGGTGAAGTTCAAACTGAGTAAGCTCAGTTTTACAACTGAGTTCAGCCCGGTTTAAAATGAATTGAAGCTTAGTTTAAACTAAGCTTAAGCTGGTTGTATTACTGAACTGAAGCTCAACTTTTATACCCGACTGAAGCTCAGTTTCATAGCTAAGCTGAAGTTCAGGTTTAAATTGATCTTTGATTATGGATTCACAAGTATATTCCACTTAAAGCATATAGACAACCAACAGATACTATGACCAAAGTCACGAACAAAATGAATAAAGTGGCTAGATCGATTCCCGCAAGAACAATTTGATTTAACTATTGCTTCGCTTTTGACAATGATGCTCTATTTGGTGGGTATAAGATGAGCTTATTTGGTAAAGACAGAAGGACATTTGCATGTATTCCTTCAGTTCAACATATTGTTTAATATGGTCAAACTAGAATAAATACTTACTTGAACTTGATTCCCCAATGACACATGCCGTCGGCCAAGCTACGGTAGTTCCAAAAGCATCTTCCATGTATGTACACTCCGATGTAGGTCTCCATAGTAATGCGTCGTTAACTCGCACAAAGTCTACCCAAACTTTTACCGCATCATCTCCTAAAGGAACATAGTGAACCGTTGATTCCGGATCAGTTGAAGTGATAGTTCCTTCGGCCACTACTCGTCCCGTTTCAGCCACATCAAGCAGCTTGCATTTATTATTTGCTACCAGAATCGAGCTTTTCTGGATAAGTAAACCAAAGTAACATTTCTTACAAAAGAGAGCAGTCAAAATATTATGTAATCACCTAGAAGAATATTACGTTTAGCTTACAAATTACTCATATAGTCTGTTATAATTAGTTATGAAAACCGAAATGAAGCATTTACAACTTGCTCTTACAGTCTGTATAAGTGTGTTGTGATCTATTTTAAATTCATATTTATTGTTATATCCATGAATATTTAGATGGATGCACGTTGAGGTTAAGCATACATTACCACATTCTTGTCAATGTTGGTATATTAAGCATGTGCTAATGTGTTAAGCATGAGATCAATTTTTTTTTGAGAAATGAGCATATGTACATAATGGAGTACTCGCCCATGTAAACAATATAAATACAATTTATTTTACTTCTTTACCATGATAATTGAGTGTCCAATAAATTACCTGACGAGTTGATTTAGCTTTGCAAGGAGAAGTTGAAATGTTTGTTGTAGCCTTGAAAGGAGGAGACGAGATGCTTGCTTTTTCAGCTACAACTTTTGACTTTGGCCATGCTATTTTATTACCAACGACCTCTTTAATACATGACATATCTATTGTGGGGCGCCACAAGTAAGCATCCTCTTTTTTTGCATAGTCTACCCAAACCACTACGGCTAACGGACCAAGCGGAATACCATTCACAATCATTTTTGAATCACTCGAGCAAAGTCTTCCTTCGGCAACCAACGTCTCACCCTCATTCCAATCATAAAGTTTGCATTTGTTGTTTGTGCTACTAGTTTTACTCTAAAAAGAACAATAACTGTGTTTAATGGAAAAAAATATACAACTACAAATAGTTAAATCATAAATTTTAACGTAATGTCTTTTATCATGTGTCCTCCCAGCGCAACAACACGATTTGCAGGCCATGCCGCTGACTTATCCTTGGCTTCTCCTAATACCGATAAACTAGATGTCGGCCTCCATAAATAAGCGTCTGGTCTCTTTATGCAATCTATAACAACTTTCACAACATTTGGTCCAATACGAATGTCATTGACAACTTCATTTGGATCGGTGGACACCACTCTCCCTTCAGCAACAATTTCATTGATTCCATCCCAATTCAACAGCTCACATGTGCTGTCATTATTCTATAATCATTCAGTCAAAAATTACGTTGATTATTGGATTTAAAACTAAACTTGAAATGGTGTTATATCAATACAAGTGATTTATACCATTTCAGGTGTGCTTCCTTCTTTCAAACATTCGTTACCCTGCCAAATTGTCAAGGTAAAATACATGTTAACATTCATTGAGCAGTGCATCAGGGAACTATTTTACAAGATATAAGAGTGGTCAAACTAAGTTAAAATGACCATAATTTCATGGAATATTGGAATATCAAATAAATACTGAGAACTGATTAGGGAATTCTTGTGTTATATTTATTTGTTGATGAACAAAATACACTAGCTGCTGCCCCAATTCAATGGCTGCGAGCCTTTTCATGAACATATAGTTTTATTATCCATTAATTATATTTTACAAAAATCAAGTTATTTTTTATCCAACATATTGCATATAAAAAGATTTATTTCTAGATGAATTAACAGTTGCTATCTAAACGGCGAAAGCGATATCCAAACAAATACCAAACAAAACAAAAAATGCAACATTAGTCTATTGCTTGGAACATGGTTCAACATGTCAATTTTGACCAATGTTACAAAGCACCAAAAATGACATAAATGTGCTACAACAAGTAAAGTGGGCAGTATTATTCAGATCCTCCAACAGCTATAAAATAACACATTACACCGACTCATCAACCATACAATAAAGAAATGAAAAAATGAATTATGACTCCAGTATGATAAGAACAAATTGCTCAAACGAATGATTGTTTTTTATATGAAATATTAATAGATGACAAGGGCTTAAAATACATAGGAAGCTAAACTCAGTAAAGCGAAGTTTTTTCATTTGAATTTGCGTAATCAATCATGCAACTTGAACAAAAAGATGCAACTAAGATATGGAATACGTATAAAAATGATAAAACTTCATAAAATCGAGCATGTAGGATTACATAATAACACAAAGTTCAACAGCCTACCGTTAGTTGAACCGTGTTGACCCAAGATCAGTAGTTTTACAGGTTTAACTGATCAGATCGTAGTAGACACTTTAGTAGTTTACTTCGATTTTTTTCAATTTAAATTTAAAACTGTTTTAATTAATGTTAAAATTGAACCAAATATGATTAATATGTTCAACTTTAAAATAATTACTTTTGTATGTTTCAACTTTCAACTTTAAAATAATTACTTTTGTATGTTTCATTGTAAGTTTGGACATAATGAAGCTAATTTTTATGAACATTTCATACATCTTAAATTGCTAAGAGGGTGCACATCATATTAATAAGACAAATATTTTTACTGATTTTTCCTTTAGTAAGAGTATCATAATCTTAAAATACTTTTCTTTTTTTTTCTCTTTTTCCTTCTTTTTTGAAAAAGAAAATAACGGCGAGAGTTAAAAAAAGTCATTTTGATTTCTACAGTTGAATCCACGCTGCTACAAGAAAGATGATGTAAATGTAATTTTATAACCCAATTTATCGTGCATTTTTTGAGCCATAGAAAAAAGTCAGGGTTTAAAATTACTGTGTTGAATGCTTAGTTAAGAAATAGTCAACCTTGTATCTTTATCAATTGCGTTTCTATTTGAAGTTAGGGTAAAAATTTCACTATTATGTGATTAATTGTTTTGTATAATGATAGTTAAGGGAAATTAGGATTGTTACAAATTATAAGTAGCTCAATTTAATTATTCTCTTTTCTACAAGGGTCCTAGTTTAGTTAGTACACTCTCGTAGTAAGTATTGAAATTTTTAAAAAAATGAGTCACTCATGTCTAAAATTAGAGTGTCAATAGCAGTGTTGTAAAAATATCCTTTTGGGCACTCGTCCATGTGCCATCTAGAAGCTTGGCTAGCCTCACTCACCTTCTCGGTTTCAGATTAATCCACTTAGATAATATTTACTACATTATATAAGCATATATAAATAGTTTATGATGGCTTCCTAGAGAAAGCATCACTATTTATGGTGAAGTCATTCCAGATGTATTTACATGTAATAACATTGAACTATTCATGATGAATCCATGATTATATGATAAACTATCGGAATTCCTCACGGATAGTACTGTCATGTGCAATTAGGTAATGAATTTGGAAATTTGAAACATACACTCTACTACTTATTGCAGTTCATTTTTAATACAAAAAGCTGAAGTGCTTCTTCATTTTTCTGCAGTCAAACTGAACAGGTTATGGTAGGCTTGCTTTAAACTAATAATGGTAATTACAGTGTTTTTTTGAGAAAAAAAAATAAGTCTAAACTAGTAATGGTAAACCAATATAAGCATTTTCTAAAGCTATAATTTAACATATCTTCATTTTATTTTATTTTTCTTTGAATTATAAGTTTGACTGCGTTAACCACTTCCTTCTTGAATAGGAAATGAAAGAAAGAGATCTTCTTGCCTAAATTATACTGTAAGGAAGTTGAACTAAGACTGGAGCATGGGAACAAATACAGTGACATGATGTCCATATTCAATTACTATACAGTCTGAACACAAAATGCATAAATTAATATATTGCGCATTAAAATGTATACCTGTTTGTTTATTAGAGAGCGAACCACATTCTCCAATTCTAAAATTCTTTTGTGACACTGAGTTATCTGAGTATCCCTCGATTGTGCCAAAGCTAGCTTGGTTTTAGTATACCCCCTTCCTAGCGCTCTTAACCTTCCTGGTTTATCTTGTCCAAAAATTTGTACAATTGCATCTTCTTGGATATTCTTTATCGAGTCGGACGGTTTCGCATTTTCAATTTTTTTAATCTCTTCCTATTTAAATTGACATACATGTATGTTATATACAATGATAAAAATGTCACAATACTCAATTAGTGACAAAAAATAAAATACTTACAATAACATTGGCAACATCCGTATTCACTGGTTCACCATTCTTTTTAGTATGAGATTTAACCCAAATATATGTTCTAGTTATGGAAGATGAATCTTGACTATGCTTTTTCTAAATTTAAAAACACAAAAAATAAATCAGTCGATATTTATTAGCTAGCTAGAAAAATAACGGTACGATTAATTAACTAACCAAATCGTCGGTAAATCGAGCCATTCCTCTATGTCTAGTTGTGTGCGGCAATTGTTTTTGCCTAATGGCTCTATATTTCTCACCTTTTGCCTGAAAATACATAATTTAGCCTTAGACTCTAAACTTGTGTAATCCACAATTTAGCTTTAGAGCAAATAATTTTGAATAAAATATATAAGCATACCTTAAATTCCAACTTAATTTCTCCTTTACAAACGATCTCCACTCGCTCATGTTTTTTATATTGTAAGGTTTCAAGCTAAGTCTTTCCTCTTCCGTCGTTGCATTAACTAATTTTCGGACCAATTTGCTTTTTGATGATCTCCAAATAGTACCCATTTGTTGAAATATGGAAGTTTTTTGCCATTCTTCCCCTTTGAATCTAGCCTAAAAGTAAAAAATAAGAAGAAAAATAGGCAAGCAATTTGATAACATGCATTATTTCCAGTTTACTGACTATTACTGACTGAAATAAGAAAGCAATTTCATATTAAAAGAATCTAGTAATATCTAAACCTAACTAAATTGGTGACTGAAATAAATATGAAGTCATAAACTATAATCGACTAAGTTTGGTGTTTCAGTCAGGTGTTTCATCATGTACATTGTTTCAGTCAGGTGTTTCATTGTTTCAGTCAGGTGTTTCATGTATGAAGCCATAAACTATAGCGTCATCTGCAGCAAACAAGTTCAAGAGCATAATCAGAAAATAAAAGGTGGAGAGATAATCATAAATTTGCTAAATGGAGCATCTAAAGTGTTTGTGAATTGCCTACCTAAATTACTAAGCAAAGCAATTATTAAGATCTCATACCTGAATCGATTCCCACAATACGACTTTCAATTCAGGGCTTAGAAACCTCCAATCGGCAAGTGTAACCGGTACATGTTCTCGTACAAGCGGCCCAAGAAAAGAAGATAAATGTACTGAGCCCTCTCCTATGGGTATGGCTACCTCATTGACTTCAATTTCAATTCGATTCACAAGACTTAACGGAAGTTTTTTTGCTCTTGTTGGACTCTAGGACGTTTTTTCACATCGATGTTTGCTGTTTTAACTTCATTTGATCCATTGATTTCCTCTTCGGCATCAACATTTTCTTCGGAAACTATTTCAACTTCTTCACGTATTTCATTTTCTTCACGTATTTCATTTTCTTCATGGAGCATATCAGTTTCCTCGTGCATTTCATTTTCTTCACAAGTCATTTCAATTTCCGCACATGGCATTTGTATTTTCTTGTGCCGCAATTCTTGTTCTTTGTCTACATTGCAAGCTTCAACGGTTGGTTTGTTATATTTGTCTTTTGGCTTATACTTTCAGGATTTCTCGTTCTTCAACTGTTAACGAGTATGTACTAAGCTTCTGTGCATATCCATATCCTTTTTCTGTGAAAACAATATCAACACTCAATGAATGTCAGTTGCTCTGGCTAAAAAATAATGTCAGTTGCTAAAAAATAATGTCAGTAATCTAGCCAAAAATTCATTAGAAAGCCATAATGTCAGTTTCTAAAAAATAATTTAGACGCTATCAGACAGATCCATATAAGAATATCAGACAAATTTGATTCTTGAAAATATGAAATTCTTGAACGAAAAATAGTAGGTGTATTTTACATATGCTTTTAGATTTTGTGTTCAGTGCTTGTGTAGCATGTGTAAAACTCTTATTATCTTGCTTTGATAGGATAAGTTTTTATGATGTTTATCTCCTCTTATCTTACCCATGCTTTAGTTTGATCTTGATATTGAAGTGGAATTTGAGAAGTGTTGCTGCTGAGTTTAAGATTTGATTAGTGTCAGAGTTTAGGATCTGATTAGGATCTGTAAGGCACTAGCGGTCAACTTATTTATTCATGAGGGGATATAGATCTATTTGGTGATGTTGAGGTGTGGTTTGATGAAAGGAGATGATGATGATGATTATGATCATGTAGCAGCTAATATGTGCAGGTATCAAGAATGGCTCAAGAAATGATTTGTACTTGGAGATTAACATGCAAATGAAATTTAAATACGCAGAAACTTGAAGAACACGAATTAGAATGCATGAATCAAATAAGAAGAGAATCGAAATGGAGTAGTATTGCAAGCTAGAAATTTACACCAATGAACAAGGGTTGGAAAATAAAGAAAGTAATAACAAAGGTTGAAATTGACATAACAAGAAATGTATATTTGCATAAAAGAAAACAGGAAATTATAGTGCACAAATGAACAAGGGGGAAACTGCAATTGAATTAAGATTATAGCTAACAAGAATCTAAATTAAATAAATAAATTATTGTGAAAATGAACCAAACTGAAATTTGCAGGTGAACTGAAATGAAAATGAAGTAATTTGATTTTCAGATTCTCAAACTCAATTCACAAATACGTGCACAACTTTCAAAATTTCCTTGAAGTAAAATTCTTTAAAAATAGTGCAATCCTAGAAAATTGTTCTCTTCCATCATTTACTCTACAAGAATTCCATCACAAACACTTTAAACACCTAAGAGAAGCGATATTTTTCATATTTATTATCTAATAAACTTTTGAATATGTATAAAGGAACAAGTATAGCATGCTAATTTGACCCCACACGTTTCATAAGATAACGACATGATATATTGCATATATTTATCTAAACCACTTTTATATATTTATTTAATTTAAGAAAAGGTGCTAAGCTAAAAGGTGCATAAATATATTTGATCGACTTTTATTGATATGAAAAGAGCCCATATGAGTCAGTCAAATCAGGTAAGGTAAGTACCACCAATAATGTCAGTTGCTAAAAAACTAAGAAAGATTCGGTTGCAATTCATCAAAAGTTACAGCAAAAACAATTGATTCATTTACACCACAATTATCATCTCTGGATGCTAAGTCTAATAAAATGTGCTAATACTACTCAAAAAAATTCAGATTTGTTAGATGCTTCATTTACTCCACAATTATCATCTCTGCATGCTAAGTCTAATAAAATGTGGTAAAGATTAATTTTAGATAACTAACTTGACATATTTCACCGGGACAAAAGTGATTTAAAGCTAACTTCATTCATACCTTCATGATCAAGATTATGAGCGTCTTCAAATATGAAAAACTCTATGATAATCAATAACTCGATGCCTGCATATAAGAAATAACAAATTTTATGAGATATATAACTCAATAACTCTTCTAGTGATCACCAACTATTCATAATTAAATGTATCTTATTGATTTAGATATTGAAATGGAAAAGTTGATGTCAAAATTGTTTATATAAATCAACACATATCAAACACAATAATTATTGCATAAAAAATAAAATAGTCAAATATAACTAAACAAAAAATGCCTTGCGTGAAGGGTACCTATACCTCTTTTAACTAATGCATGTAACAATATTTATTGACTATCCATAGGGTAACAAATTCAACAATATTTAGTTATTCGAGTATGCCTTCGTAGTCCTCTCTAACATAGCTAACATCGTCAACTTCCATATCGGTTACATTGAGATCTTCTGGAATATTGATAGTTTCTTCCACATAATCATTTGTTTCTGAATCAAGAAAACCTCTTGGCGGTGCTTTCTTTACAACGTACCAAATTGAAGAATCGTTTTCTCTTGAATAAAATACTTGTTTCGCTTGAGATGCAAGGATGTATGGATCTTTTGAAAATGATGCTTGGTTTTGATGTAAATTGACAAGAGTGAAACCATCTTCATCAACTTTTACTCCATTTCCAACATGCGCCCAATGACACTTAAAAACAGGAATATAAAACACGTGATAATCTAATAAAATTATATCGGTCAATATTCCATAATAAGTGACCACATCGGCTACTTGAGAATTATCTTTTGCACTTGCTCTACACAAAGTAGCCGCATCGTAAATCACTCCACTATTCTGAGTTTCTCTCGCTACATCTTTTATGTGAAACCGTTGTCCATTGATGATGCATCATTCTTCGGACCATATGCAATCCACTTCAGCATCCCATCTTGATCAGTGGAGTTAATAGGTATCTATAAAAAAGTTTGATTTTCATTGGTTATTTTAGAATAATATTCTTTTAAAAAAATGAGTGTATTTAAAAAAATCGTTTAACCTTTTCTTTAATCCAATCAGCAAATTTTTTTGTATGCGTTTGCCAAAGCAAAGCTGAATTTCTCTCTATGCGCTTGTTTGAATTTTGTAATTCCTCTAAGTGCAAACTAGTATAAAACAAGAAACGTAAAGTTATATTTACTAGCAGAAACACAGTAAAATAATTGAAACATAATATAATATATACTTACTCTAAAAATGGTTCAACCGCGGCCATATTCATTAATACGGCTAAATGAGCACTTTCTTTCTCATTTGGGGATAATGTAACTATCTTAGACGCTGAAATTGGGCGTCCCTCAAGTATTACATTGCTTTCGTAATCTTCATTTCGAGCATCTGTCTCCTCATTGTGCCCTGATTTTTTCAAGAATTCACTAAAAAAATTCATGCATTCCTCCGCAAGATAAGATTCAGCAATACATCCCTCGGGTCGTGAGTAGTTTCTTACATAATCTTTGAGTGTTTTCATGTATCTTTCAAAAGGATACATCCAGCGAAATTGAACTGGTCCACATATAAGTGCTTCTCTACCAAGATGAATTGACAAATGCACCATTATGTCAAAAAATGAGGGTAGAAAATATTTTTCAAGCTCACATAGAATTTCTATAATCTCAATGTTCATTTGTTGCAATTTTTCTCTGTCAAGGATACGTTGACATAATTTGTTGAAAAATGAACATAAGCGAATTATTGCTTTTCTTGCCTTCTTTGACAATAACCCTCTTACTGCTACAGGTAATAAGTGTTGCATTAAAACATGATAATCATGTGATTTCAAACCACCAATTTTACAATTCTCCAACGATATACGATTTTTCAAATTTGAGCAGTAACCATCGGGTCCTTTGAAATCATACAGTCTTTTGCAAAATATTTTTTCCTTAGAACTTGACAACATATAAGGAGCCGGCGGAAGATATGTTTTCTTCACACGAGGTTGTGCATGAAGCTCATGTCGAATTCCCCAATCCTCTAAATCCTTTCTAGAGTTCGTTCCATCTTTTGATTTGTTATATGCAACATTGATCCTAAGATGCTTTCACCGATGTTTTTCTCCACATGCATTACATCTAAATTATGTCGTAACGGAAGTTCCTATAAAAATAAATAATGTAACTCATAATTGTATTATAATTTTAAATTATTAAAAAATAAAAAAACTACCACCAACCTTCCAATATGGAAAATCAAAGAAAATCGATCTCTTTTTCCACCTTGTTAACTCCAGTTTAATAGGATCTTTATCTTCATCATATTCGTCTTCCGTACCATGGACAATTTTCATCTTTCTCTTCTTCAACTTGATGGATTTTATTTTAATGGCCTTTTTCTTATTATTCCTTTTCTTCTTTTTTTCTTTTCTTTCTCTTTTCCAAAATTATTTGGAAAATCTTTTAACAATTCAAAAATATTTCTTCCAGTTAAAATTCTAGGCGCGTTACCATTTTCCACAGTGTTATCAAACCAAGTCTTTTGTTTCCTCCGTGCATCATATACAGGTAGATATCTTCTGTGACCCATGTAGACATTCTTTCGACTATAATTCAACCAACAATGATGAGTATTAACACCACATGATGGGAAAGCTTTTTCTCCTTTCACACAACATCCAGCTAGATTTCCATAGGCTGGAAAATCGTTTATTGTCCAAAGCAAGATTGCGTGCAGTTTAAACAACGTTTTACTAAATGCATCATAAGCATCAATTCCATCACTCCACAAGTAATGCAAGTCTTCAATCAAAGGTGCTAAATATACATCAATATTGTTTCCGGGCTATTTCGGGCCGGGAATAAGTAATGTTAACAAAATATTTTCCTTCTTCATACACAATGTAGGTGAGAGGTTTTATGTCACAAGCATTACTGGCCAACAACTATACTTAGAATTTAACATAGAAAATGGATTAAATCCATCTGTAACAAGACCAAGTCTAAGATTTCGTGGATCGGCAGAAAAAGATTTCCATCGTTCATCCACCATATTCCATGCCATAGAATCCACAGAATGACGCATTTTTCCATCATTGCTTTTATTATTGAAATGCCATCTTAAATCTTCTGCCATTTTCTGAGATCTAAACATTCTTCTAAACCTTGGAATTATCGGAAAATATCTCAAGACTTTAGCTGGAACACCTTCTACAATCTCCTTGGTATCTTGATTTATTTTCCATCTAGAAGAACCACATTTTGGACAAGCATCTAAATCTTTGTATTCTTTTCTGAAAAGACAACAGTCATTCTCACAAGCATGTATCTTCTCAAAACCCATGTCAAATGCTTTAAGAATTTTTTTTTACTTCATATAAGGTCTTAGGAAGTACGTTGTCTTTCGGCAAAAACAATTGTTGCACATTTAGAAGCTTGTCGAACCCACTATCTGATAGACCGGTCTCACATTTAAGATTATACAAGACAGTGATGGCTGATAATTTTGTATGATCTTCACAGCCAGGATATAATGGAGTTTCCGCATCTTCCAAATTTTTAAGCAATTCATCCTCTCTTCTTTGAAAATCAACATCATCTTCATCATCAGCAAGAAAATCATGATCCACAAAATCTTCATCTTCATAGTGAATCATCTTGAATAAATCATACGTGTCGGACGAATTTGTCTTTTCATCTACATTTATTTGTTCTCCATGGCTATACCACCTACTGCTCTTGTATTTAGGATCCATACCTTTTATAACCAAATGCTCAACGATGATGTGGTCATCATGACGCCTAAGATTTCGACAATCCCTGCATGGACACAAAATTTTCTCCACATTGCTCAGATTTGTCTTTGCCACACGCACAAAATTCAAAGCTCCTTGCCGATACTCT
>JASFAX010000773.1:0-56315 GCA_030737875.1 Allium sativum | reverse complement strand
TGAACATAAACATGATAACTACTTGAGACCTACTCTTGTATATCTTTGATTTATGACTATTCCTTTTTGATCTATTATTTTAGATCTACTCTTGTTCACCCTAGATCTATTCACCTTGAACCAAGTACCGTTCATATTGAACCTTGATTTGTGGAATACTGATAAGAACTTGATTTAGGGGCCTGTTCATGTCATAACCTAAACCATATCATTATTTTAACATGCCTGTGATGTTGTGATGTTGAAATTATTGCTAGTCACAAGTTTAGGATTATCATCTTATGTCATTTATTGCTATGTTTATCACCCTATTTCATATGCCAGTGATGTTATGATCATATCTCAAGTTACACCATGCTTGCCTTGAAATCACCTTTGCCACTTTATACCCATCCTTGTTATGTTATTCCCTAGTTACCTCTATTGCCTTGATTCGAATTCACGAGCGTTGGGGATGCGATTTGGGTAGTTTAAGAAAACCTGAATTTATTATGAACTTGAAAACATGAATATCGTTATAACTTGATCTTGGACAGGAACACGAACTTGACATGAAATTATACTTGAAAATATGAATTTGGGACATGACACTTAGATAACTTAAACGTGGCCAACTCGAGGTTGGATTGAGTTTGCAGTATAAATCTTCCTGGAACCGCCCGGCGAATCCAGTAGCTACAAACAATAGGACCCAATGTGAGTAGTTGGTCATATCGCACTCGAAACCCGAGGTTAGACTAGGTTATGGTGTAAAACTACCCGGACCCGCCGGGCACATCTAGTAACCATAACCAAGTCTAATGTGAGAGGTTAGGGGTGCATTAAGTAAATTAACGCCACTGGATAGGGTTAAGTCATGGACCACTTGAATATACTTAACCAATTTGACACGTTGATTTGATAGGGTTAAGTCATGAACCGCTTGAACACACTTAACCAACCTGACACATGATTCGTAGGACTTAGTCTTGAACTAGAACGACACACTTAGTCAATTTGACATGACACGTAGATGGGGTTAAGTCTCGATTTTAAATGGCAACTTAACCTGCTGAACGAAACCCTATTTACGCAGTCCTTTTCAGCAGTAACCCACTAGATGTATCACGGTACCCTAGGACTAGGCAGGGTGGGGCACGATTGCTGGGCTGATTGTAAGCGACCAGAACGACGGCTGAGTTGGTGCGCCATTGTAGGTTCAGGCGGACTAGGGTCGTGCACTTAGTCCGGAGTTGAAAAAGCAGGCATTGGGCATCAGTAGGATTATCTGTGCATTCTTGATTCATGTCGGTGGTTGGCACCCTAGGGCTTGATACACCCTATGGTGGACCTAGCACAGGTGACTACATTCGTGATAGGGCCTTACGACACAGACACACGACGAGCTAGACTTGTAGGGAGCTGATCGATTAGATCATACCGTTGGACCCCGAATTGGGTCACTTCACGATATTGGACCAAGGGATTATTTCTTGATTTATAGTTGACACGGGATTAGTATACCAGTATAGTTGGTATGGCGAACCTTGAATACGCAATGTTAGACTTGAGTTATCTTGCTAGCTTAGTTATTATGTCATACTTATCATCATTCATATGTTTAATTCCAGTTTATTCATGTCTTGTTAACTTTACTAGTTTCTATGCTGATAGTCACTAGGGCTTACCAGTGTTTTTGACTAACCCGTTTTCTTTCGCCTCTTTGTCTTTCGTTCCCCCCCCCAGGTTCTCAGGGAGGAAACTCTAGCTCTTAGCTTGGACTTTGCTTGCTTTCTGACAGCTCATGTACGGTTTGGTCTTGAGCTATGCTATGGCTGCACTCATGCACTTTTTGGGGAATAATATTTTGCTTATGTTGTTTCAGGTACTTTGCTTCTTTAGAACTTGATGTAATGAAATAATGACTTGGCATTTTGATGTAAGAGGTTTTGACTCTATTTTTCAGTAATGAGATTTGGTTTTAAAGTTTATATCCGCTGCTTTATATACTCTATTTTTATCTATGTTCTGTCTTGTGTTATCTCTGTGCCTGTTTACTAGATAATACCCCTCCAAAACTAGGGCATTCCCTTTTTGGGTGACCCTAGAGGAGGTGGGGTGTTACATTTGGTATCAGAGCAGAAGGTTACCAGACTGGGCAAAAGTTTTGAAAACCTTCTGAAACTATTTTCAAAACCGTTTATAAAGAAGCATTTTTCAAGAAAAGTTTTATTTTTAAGAAAAGGCTATTCCCCAAAAGCCATTAGCACTTTCCTTTGTTTCCTCGTTTGAATCTTTTTCCTTTTCGCTTTTCAGCATGTCTATCTTAACCTTCCTGAGGGAGTACCCATACCTGGCTGGTTCTGAAGATACTTGGAAGCTAGGGCCAACGGCGCGGGCCCGGCAGATATCCCTCCTCCTCCCCCCGTGGCTACGGTTCTTCCTCCTCCTCCTCCGGGTACCGCCTTTGCCAAAATATACAAGGACTTTATAAGAATGGGCAGCAAGAACTTCGTTGGAACTGAAACCTTCGTTGAGGCAGGAAACTGGCTAAAAGAGACTGAAGACTTGTTTGTTATTTTCGATATGGAGGATCATAGGAAAGTTCAGTTGGAAGCATGGTTGTTGAAAGGGGAAGCTTCATTTTGGTGGGAAGTCACCAACGCTACAAGCCCAATTGAGACTTGGGCAGACTTTAGAGAGAGGTTTGGGCATAAGTTTTTATCATCTGCAGAAGCAAGTCTTCAGATGGAGAGGTTCCTAGCACTCAAGCATGGGGACATGTCAGTTAGGGAATACGTGAATAAGTTTAATCAGCTTGCTCGGTTTGGTTTGGACTTAGTCAACACGGCTGAGAAGAAGTCTCTACGCTTTGCTCGAGGATTGAGCGAGCCACTCCACACTATGACCATGACTCATGTACCTATGGGGGCGACCTTTGAAAGCTTGGTGAATATGGCCCTACTTCATGAAGAAGATGAGAATGGCAAGAAGAAGGTCAAGGCGAATGAGTCTCAAGACAAGAAGGTAGACTCCGAGAAAGGAGGAAAGAGCAGCAACAACAAGAATGACAAGTCACGTGAGAAAAGAAAATGCAACTTCTGTGGTATTGACGGGCATATAGTCCAGGACTGTAGGAAGAAGAAGATGAAGATAGGAGCATGTTTTCAATGCGGTGAAACTAGACACATCAGCAAGAACTGCCCTAAGAAGCAAGGGCAAGCCCCGCAAGAAGGACCTTCTAGGGGTACATCTTTAACTTCTTTTCCCTAGATACTCTGTTTTATCTTGTATATCCTTTCGATCCTGTCTTGAGAACCTTAGGTAGAATCCTATGAATGTAAACATGTATTTGAAACATGTTATGCTTGATGTTTGCGAATGGTTGCAAGTGATTGCTCGTGGTTGCATAACACACATTAGGCACTAGATCGGCTCAGACACATTTTCATATTGCATATGCATGAGTGTTTATACTTATTTATGGATGAAATTGAATGTGTTATCATATGAATGTTGCATATGGATGAATGTTTGTGCAAACATATAGTGCTTACGTGACTAGGATTATTTGCATACATGTTGGATTCATGACACTAAACATATTTTGCATTAGAAAGATCAATCAGGCCTGATCATTTGCATTAGATAAGGAACATATACACACACTTTCTACGTATGTTCATACAACATTAGAAATCTCTTAAGGACAATGTTTGCTTGTGGATGATGTTTTGAGTAGATGGATGATGGATGGTAGAATATGTTCTTCCTAACTTAGAGATTTCGGGGACGAAATCCTTTAAGGAGGGGAGAATGTAACAACCCGTATTTTGATAACGTGTTATAACCATAAATCTAGGAAGAATTAAATTTTAAAATAAGAAACAAGGGAAATGGGTTGCGCCATTGTGTTCGTCTCGGAATTCTGCATGAAATCGAGTCCGAGTTTTCGAAAATCGGAGTCTGTATGACCAAGTTATGGCTCCCCAAAGTTTCAGAAATTTTCAGAGTTCAAAACAGTTCGAATTCGAGTTCAAATTCGAATTTCAAAACCCAGACAGACTGGGCGGGAAATTTCCTGCCCAGCACCCCAGGTCGACTGGGGAGTCGACTGGGCAGTCGACACCCCAAGGACCAGGTCGACTGCGCAGTCGACTTGGGTGTCGACCTGGTCCTCGAACCTGGTTTGGGCCTGGTTGCTCCTGCTTGACCCTGTTGGCTTGTTTGAGGGCCTGTGACGATTTTTGGCGGTTCAGATCGATTCTAGGGTTTATCCTATGGCCTAAACAAGTTGTCGCAACTATAAAAACACCCTAAGACCTAGGCTAATCCACAACAAATCTTTCTAACACCATTATGCTGCTAAGTCTCCTCTTGAACCATGGCCGCCGCCTCCAACTTGAAGCTTAAACATTCAAACTAGATCCAAATCGAAGGCCAACGTTTCTACAACAATTCAAGGGAATATATCAACATCTCAACAATGATCCTACGACAATTTATGTTCTTAGTTCTCAAAAACCACGACTTGTAAGCCCCAGTTACTCTTAGATCTAAACTCTAAACTTAATATGGACATGTGTAAATTGAAGTTGAACATAAAAATGATAACTAATTGAGACCTACTCTTGTATATCTTTGATCTATGACTATTCCTTTTTGATCTATTATTTTAGATCTACTCTTGTTCACCCTAGATCTATTCACCTTGAACCTAGTACCATTCATATTGAACCTTGATTTGTGGAATAGTGATAAGAACTTGATTTAGGGGCCTGTTCATGTCATAACCAAAACCCTATCATTATTTTAACATGCCTGTGATGTTGTGATGTTGAAACTATTGCTAGTCACAAGTTTAGGATTATCATCTTATGTCATTTATTGCTATGTTTATCACCCTATTTCATATGCCAGTGATGTTATGATCATATCTCAATTTACACCATGCTTGCCTTGAAATCACCTTTGCCACTTTATACCCATCCTTGTTATGTTATTCCCTAGTTACATATATTGCCTTGATTCGAATTAACGAGCGTTGGGGATGCGATTTGGGTAGTTTAGGAAATCCTGAATTTAGTATGAACTTGAAAACATGAACATCGTTATAACTTGAGCTTGGATAGGAACATGAACTTGACATGAAATTATACTTGAAAATATGAATTTGGGACATGACACTTAGATAACTTGAACGTGGCCAACTCGAGGTTTGGTTGAGTTTGCAGTATAAATCTGCCCGGAACCGCCCGGCGAATCCAGTAACTGCAAACAATAGGACACAATGCGAGTAGTTGGTCATATCGCACTCGAAACCCGAGGTTAGACTAGGTTATGGTGTAAAACTTCCCGGACCCGCCCGGCACATCTAGTAACCATAACCAAGTCTAATGTGAGAGGTTAGGGGTGCATTAAGTAAATTAATGCCACTGGATTGGTTTAAGTCATGGACCACTTGAATATACTTAACCAATTTGACACGTTGATTTGATAGGGTTAAGTCATGAACCGCTTGAACACACTTAACCAACCTGACACATGATTCGTAGGACTAAGTCTTGAACTAGAACGACACACTAAGTCAATTTGACGTGACACGTAGATGGGGTTAAGTCTCGATTTTAAATGGCAACTTAACCTGCTGAACGAAACCCTAGTTACGCGGTCCTTTTTAGCAGTAACCCACTAGATGTATCACGGTACCCTGGGACTAGGCAGGGTGGGGCACGATTGCTGGGCTGATTGTAAGCGACCAGAACGACGGCTGAGTTGGTGCGCCATTGTATTTTCAGGTGGACTAGGGTCGTGCTTTTAGTCCGAAGTTGAAAAAGCAGGCATTGGGCATCAGTAGCATTATCTGTGCATTCTTGATTTGTATCGGTGGTTGGTACCCTAGGGCTTGATACACCCTATGGTGGACCTAGCACAGGTGACTACATTCGTGATAGGGCCGTATGACATAGACACACGACGAGCTAGACTTGTAGGGAGCCGATCGATTAGATCATACCGTTGGACCCCGAATTGGGTCACTTCACGATATTGGGCCAAGGGATTATTTCTTGATTTATAGTTAACACGGGATTAGTATACCAGTATAGTTGGTATGGCGAACCTTGAATACGCAATGTTAGACTTGAGTTATCTTGTTAGCTTAGTTATCATGTCATACTTATCATCATTCCTATGTTTAATTCCAGTTTATTCATGTCTTGTTAACTTTACTAGTTTCTATGCTGATAGTCACTAGGGCTTACCCGTCTTTTTGACTGACCCATTTTCTTTCGCCTCTTTGTCTTTTGTTCCCCCCCCCCCCCTCAGGTTCTCAGGGAGGAAACTCTAGCTCTTAGCTTGGACTTTGCTTGCTTTCTGACAGCTCATGTACGGTTTGGTCTTGAGTTATGCTATGGCTGCACTCATGCACTTTTTGGGGAATAATATTTTGCTTATGTTGTTTTAAGTACTTTTCTTCTTTAGAACTTAATGTAATGAAATAATGACTTGGCATTTTGATGTAAGAGGTTTTGACTTTATTTTTCAGTAATGAGATTTGGTTTTAAAGTTTATATCTGCTGCTTTATATACTCTATTTTATCTATGTTCTGTCTTGTGTTATCTCTGTGCCTGTTTACTAGATAATACCCCTCCAAAACTAGGGCATTCCCTTTGTGAGTGACCCTAGCGGAGGTGGGGTGTTACATGTTACATTGGTTAAGTGTATCTTATTAACTTAACCCCACTCGTTCATCATGCCGTATTGGTTAAGTGTCATCAATTAATTCAAGTTAACTTAACCTACCCATTTGTCATGTTACATTGGTTAAGTGTTGCCTTCTTGTGTTAACTTAACCCTTCCACGCATCCTGTTATATTGGTTAAGTATTGCTCTCTTGTTTTAACTTAACCCTACCCATTCATCATGTCATATTGGTTAAGTTTTTCTTTTTAACTTAACCCTTCTCACTTTTATAATTAACATGTTATAACGGTTAAATGTTCTAAATTTACTTAACCCTGCCTTCTTGTCTATTTAACATGTTATAATGGTTAAGTGTTTTAAATTTACTTAACCCCATCTTCTTTTCTAATTAACATGTTATAACGGATAAATGTAGCCTTAGTTAACTTAACCCTACCATTCTTATCATGTCTTGTTCATTAGCATTAATTGATTTATTAATGCACCAATCTCTCACATTAGATAGGTGTTGTTGCATTTACTGGATGTGTCGGGCGGTTCCGGGCAGTTTTACACTACAACTCAATCTAACCTCGGGTTTTTCTTGGGCATGATGCACTAACCACTCACATTAGAGAGGTGTTGTTGCGATTACTAGATGTGTCGGGCGGTTCCGGGCAGTTTTACACCGCAAGTCAATCTAATCTCGGGTTAGGCATGTTTATCTTTTAGCATATTTACCATACATGTCCAGATCTAGATTATATAAGCTAATTATCCCAAATTCATAAAACTAGTCATGTTCCAATTCTCAAGTTATACCTCAACAAAGCTAATTTCAAATTATGCCCCCACAAATTCACTTTCAACAGATTTTAGCATATTAGCCAGTTTAACAAATTAAACCTCACTTAAGTTCCATTAACATATCTCGCCTAATGAATTAAGCCGGTAAACTTACATGCCCAAAATCATGGTCATAATACACAATTCAACACATGCCCTAAGGTTTAGTAATATTACACCGTACAAAAT
This sequence comes from Allium sativum, assembly GCA_030737875.1. Classification (NCBI taxonomy): domain Eukaryota; kingdom Viridiplantae; phylum Streptophyta; class Magnoliopsida; order Asparagales; family Amaryllidaceae; genus Allium; species Allium sativum. The sequence continues at coordinate 48,616 of JASFAX010000773.1, read as the reverse complement.
ATTCTCTAAGAACCCTCAATCATGATTCAAAGTATAAACTACGCCAAATTATAGCCTTTAATTACAGTTCATGCGAATTTACCAAAAATCCCAATTTAGGCATGTTCACATTTAACAATTATCCCTATCTTACTATAGGTTTTTATGCATAATCTCCTTCTTCCAAGTCATAAACTATTATATATAATATGCCCCAATTTTTAGGTCTAAAACCACAACATGTACTATGCCTTACATGTTTACAGTTCAATTTATGCCCCAAATCTCAAGTCATATGTCCAATATACTTTATGTCTCAAATCTCAAGTCATATGTTCGATACACTTTATGTTTTAAATACAGTGTATGTTATGTCCTCAAATCAGTTACAAATTAGTTATACCCAATTATACATAATTTAATATTTTTCCCAATTTTGGCGCTGGTCATGTCCAAATCATATATTATGCCCAATTTTAGCGCTGGTCATGTTCAAATCATATATTATACCCAATTTTATTTCCAACGTACGTTCATCTCTTAAAAGATTTGTCTCAGGCTCGCAGTAGCCTAGCTATAAAAATAAAAAGGGAAGAAGGAAAATAGAGACAAAGAATGGACATAATAATATCGAATGAAATAGATCCAATGGATATAAAAAGATAGGTAGAAATAGGCACAATCTCAGATTCAGATTTATTACAATGTCAGAATCACAGTTGAATTTTACTTCTGAAAGTAACATGAATTACAAATTACAAAACGGTCTTGAATTCTGGGATCTGATTTCTGAATTTGATTAGCTACTCCTTTGATGTAGACTTTGATTGTTAACTTGAAAACTCTAATTTGATTGATTAAGGTGGAGGCTAGGTCACTTCAGGTTTTAGCAGCATATAAACGCTTATGAATTAGTGTGGAGAAAACAATAGGTTTAGGTGTCTTTTTATAGATATACAGGGAGATTTAGAGCCTTCAGATCAGTGTAGAAGTCATCAGAATCGTTCATAGCAGAAAAATACGTCACACGGCGAATCAGGGAGTGACACATCAGCCAAAAACGTCATCTAGAAATTTCGTCCAGATCTGGAAAAGGGGCCGACACCCTACAGGGGGGTCGACTCCCCTTAAGGTGGATCGGCACCTATGTCGAATCCCCTTAGGGGGATCGACATCTGTTCAGCGGGAATTTTCCCGCCCACTTCCCTTTGGCTGGTTTCGAATTTTAGACTTGTTTTGACTTCTGGAATTATTTTATATGTACATATATACTTCAGAGCGTATACAAACTTCTATGGCTTATAACTTCTTCATACAGAGTCCGATTCACGCAAACTCGGACTCTATCTCAAGTAGAATTCCGAGACGAACGCAGTGGCGTAACCCGTTTCCCTTAATTCTCAATTTAATATTCACAAGAAATACAGGGTGTTACATTCTCCCCTCCTTTAAAGGATTTTGTCCACGAAATCTCCAAGTCAAGGAGAATGTATCCTAACATCCAACATCCATCCACTCAACCATTCAATCACAGGCATCCATTGTCCTTAAAAAGATTTCTAATGCTTTTCATGAACATATGCATAATGTGTGTATATGTCCTTATCTAATGCAAAATCAGATGGTTTACTGATTAAGTTGGCCTCCTTAATGTGAATTATGTCAGTGTCATGAGTCCATCATGTATGCAATTATTCCTAATCGTACTTTATAACTTCTACATGAGTGCACAATCATTCATACAAATGCGACATCCATATGATAACACATCAAGTTTCAATCCATATATATAAAAAATTCACTCATGCATATGCAATATGAAGGTGACTGGGCCGATCTAGTGCCTAATGTGTGTATATGCATCCACGAGCAACCACTAGCAAACTCTTACATCCACTTGCATCCACCAAAACATAACATATCTCAAACACATGTTTACATCCATTGGCTTCTACCTAAGGATCGAGGATAGGATCAAGAGGATATACTTAAAAGATAAAGACTAGCATGCAAATAAACTTTACAGAAAAAGAGGAATCAAGGATATACCCTCAAAAAGGGTATGATGCGTGTATCTAGTCTTCAGTCTTCTAAATCGCATCTTCTTGAGCTTCATTCCATATTGCTCTGACTGTCTTAACTTCATGATTGCGTAGCTTCTTAATTTATGTTTCCTGGATATGCATTGGAACTTATTTCACTGTCGCCTCTCGTTCCACTTTTTCTTCTTATAGTGTATTTGGCACTACAACTTCCGCCGTGTCATGCTTACATTCCCAAAACTATCTCTTGAAAATAAACAGATGCTAATCATATTACCAAGTGTATATACTAAGACGATTAGATTCTTCTCCGTCAATCTTGTAAGTGGGGCTAGTACCTTCGCAAAGTCCTTAACGAACTTTCTATATTAGCCTGCTAGTCCAAGAAAGCTTCTTACTTCTGTTGCATTCCTTGGGACCTTCCAGTCTTGCACCGCAGCTACTTTTGCGAGATCTAATGCTATCCCTTCTTTGGGCACCGCATGTCCTAGAAACCTTACTTCTTCTCTCCAAAAATGACATTTTGGAGAACTTCGCCTTAAGTTGATGCGCTTGGAGCATATCTGAGACTTCCCTTAGATGCAAAAGAATGTTCTTCCTCATTCCAAAATATCGTCTATGCACAAGCGAAGTGAACCATCCTCTTTTGTAATGAAAACGACTGGAGCACCCCATTCAGAAATACTTCGCCTTATGAACCCTTTCTCAAGTAACTCTTTTACTTGTTTACTGAGCCTTTCCTTTCCCTTGGAGTCACATGTCATACAGGTAATGCAACTGGCTTTGCATTGTCAACTAGATATATGCGGAAGTCTATCTCATGTTTTAGGGGATAAATCCCTAACCAAATCAAAAACATCTGCGTACTCATGGACTACCTCAACGGATCGCAAATCGTCGATAGATGCATCAAGTGATTCTAGGTAGCTAAGACAAACTGATCCCTTAGGATCGCACGAAATCTCGAGGGTATTCCCAAGGCAAGTCGAAAGTCCAACTACCCTCCTTTCACAATTACTAGCTAGCCAATCCATGCTTAGAATCAACCCATAGCCCATGAAACCAAAAACATAAGCATTACACTTAAACTCAATACTTGACATAGCTATTCTCAAATCCTTACAAAACAAAGACAAATGAGCCAAACCACCAATTAGATTTGAGAAAATAATGGGATCCTCTACTATACAAGCTCTTGGGTGCAGATACTCAACTATGGAAACAGATGTAAACGAATGTGAAGTGCTAAAATCAAAAGAATACTAACAGGATGATCAAAAAGAAAACTAAACTTTTTCAGCCGAAGCTTTACTACCTTTCTCTTATGTACGCTGGCGGTGAGATTATGCATTTTCCATCCGGAAAATCTTGTCCTTTGTTCTTACCCCTGTCCTTAATTGTATGACCCGTTATACCATAATAACGACACTTCCTCTTGTCTTAGATTTTCCTATTCTTCCTTCGCTTCTTGTCATGTGATTCTTCTACTTACACCTCTTTCTTTTTACATCCTTTATGAACCAAGTCCATATCCATGAGTTTCTCATCCTTGGGTTGTGCTCCTTAGCCAGACTCCCTTATTCTCATCTTTGCCATCCTTGTGTAACTTGTTGACAAGTCTCTTGGAAGCTGCCTCCATCGCACGGAAAATCCTACAAAGCTTGAAAGAAAATTAGTCACAGGTGAAACTATAGCGGCTATAGATGGAAGTTGGGCACTTCTTCGCCCTTTGACAGGTGTCGTAGTCTCATTAAGCCTACGGAACTATGCCGCGATGAGGTTACCCCCCAGAAAGCCAGGAGCCCTGGAGACTCAAGAAAGAAGGAAACAAGGATTCAAACAGAGGATCAAAAGATAGTGCATATGGATTTAGAGAATATGCCTTTAAAACAAAACTTTTCTTTTGAAAATGTTTCTTTTAAAACCGTTTTGAAAATAATTTTTTTCCAAATCTTTTATCTGATCCGGTAACCTTTAGCTCTGATACCAAGTGTAACACCCCACCTCCGTTAAGGTCACTTGCAAAGGAAATGCCTTAACTTCGGTGGAGCGCTATAGGTAAAAGATGCAGATAAATTACAAGATAAACAAATAAAACAGCGGAAATAAAGTAATTTTACAGAAAATGTGGTACAGCCAAGCTTTTACAACAATTGTCTCAATCATACATAAAAATAATACATAGAATTTCTGTCTTGATCCAAAAACTTCCAAGTATAAAAGAAGCATAAAAGTAACAATGATATTCCCCAATAAAGCATGAACCAGCCATAGCAATGGAAGAGAGAGTCCAAAGCAATTCATCGACTATCTCCGTTCTTGGAAAGAAAACTGAGCTAAATGGTAACATTTCCTCCTTGTGAACCTGGGGGGAACGGAAGAAAAGAGGCGAAGCAAACTAGGTCAGACATAAGTCTGGTAAGTCCAGTGACTTTCAGCATGTAAATAGGCAAAAGCATCATGACATGAATAAACTTAATATAAGACAATACCGTGAGAACAAGGATAACAAGATAACATACGATTAGTATAGATATGATAAGGCAAGATAAACTGAATGCACTTCTACACTTTTGCTGCTTCGCTACTACCTTATTATTCTGATTTTTATTTCTCTGCACCGCCTAACAAGTGTCGCAACTAGTAATCTGTGAAAAGTGATAATATTACCACGTGATCCAAATACCCGCAATTATGGTATCGTTCAGGTGTACATCTAGTATGAGGATCTTTACCTCAATCAGTACCCAGTGCCTGCTTTTTCCCACTCTAGAGTACGTGCATGCCGGTAATCCGTCGAAACCTACACTGACGTACCCCCCTGCCGCTATTTTGACCGCTTATAATCAGCCCAGTAATCGTGCCCCACCCTGCCTAGTTTTAGGGTACCTTGATACATCTATGTGGGTTATTGCTGAAATGGGTCCCCGTTACTAGGTTTTCTTACTGGTTAAGTTTGTGAGCCTATATCTACTAATATTACTTACCAACCGGATATGTACTTAACCCTCTCACTGATTCAAACATGTTTACTTAATGGTTAAGTTTATGGGCCTATATTTACTAATATTACCCACCAACCCGATATGTACTTAACCATCCCACACATTATGTCATATTGGTTAAGTGTTGTCCATTCATGTTAATTTAACCCACCCACCCATCATGTCATGTTGGTTAAGTGTTTCTTATTAACCCTTCTCACTCGTCATGTTGGATTGGTTAAATTTTTCCTATTAACTTAACCCCGTTCATTCATCATGTTATAATGGTTAAGTATTTCCCATTAACTTAACCCCATTCGTTCATCAGGTTACATTGGTTAAGTGTATCTTATTAACTTAACCCCACGCGTTCATCATGCTGCATTGGTTAAGTGTCATCAATAAATTCAATTTAACTTAACCCACCCACTTGTCGTGTTACATTGGTTAAGTGTTGCCTTCTTGTGTTAAATTAACCCTTCCACGCATCCTGTTATATTGGTTAAGTGTTACTCTCTTGTTTTAACTTAACCCTGCCCATTCATCATGTCATATTGGTTAAGTGTTTCTTATTAACTTAACCCTTCTCACTTTTCTAATTAACATGTTATAACAGTTAAGTGTTCTAAATTTACTTAACCCCACCTTCTTTTCTAATTAACATGTAATAATGGTTAAGTGCTTTAAATTTACTTAACCCCATCTTCTTGTCTAGTTAACATGTTATAACGGTTAAGTGTTGCCTTAGTTAACATAACCCTACCATTCTTATCATGTCTTGTTCATTAGCATTAATTGATTTATTAATGTACCAACCTCTCACAGTAGATAGGTGTTGTTGCGGTTACTGGATGTGCCAGGTGGTTCTGGGCAGTTTTACACCACAACTCAATCTAACCTCAGGTTTTTCTTGGGCATGATGCACTAACCTCTCACATTAGATAGGTGTTGTTGCGGTTACTAAATGTGTCGGGCGGTTCCGCGCAGTTTTACACTGCAACTCAATCTAAACTCGGGTTAGGCATGTTTATCTTTTAGCATATTTACCATACATGTCCAAGTCTAGATTATATAAGCTAATTATCCCAAATTCACAAAACTAGTCATGCTCCAATTCTCAAGTTATACCTCAATAAAGCTAATTTCAAGTTATGCCCCCACAAATTCATTTTCAACAGATTTCAACATATTAGTCAGTTTAACAAATTAAACCACACTTAAAGTTCCATTAACATATCTCGCCTAATGAATTAAGCATGTAAACTTACATGCCCAAAATCATGGTCATAATCCACAATACAACACATTCCCTAAGGTTTAGTAATATTGCACCGTACAAAATATTCTCTAAGATCGCCCAACCATGATTCAAAGTATAAACTATGCCAAATTATAGCCTTTAATTACAGTGCATGCCAATTTACCAAAAATCCCAATTTAGGCGTGTTCACATTTAATAATTATCCCTATCTTACTATAGGTTTTCATGCATAATCTCCTTCTTCCAAGCCATAAACTATTATATATAATATGCCCCAATTTTTAGGTCTTAAACCATAACATGTACTATGCCTTACATGTTTACAGTTCAATTTACGCCCCAAATCCCAGATCATAAGTCCAATATACTTTATGTCACAAATCTCAAGTCATATGTTCGATACACTTTATGTTTTAAATACAACATATGTTATGTCCTCAAATCAGTTACAAATCATTTATGCCCAATTATACATAATTTAATTCTTTTCCCAATTTTAGCGCTGGTCATGTCCAAATCATATATTATGCCTAATTTTAGCGTTGGTCATGTTCAAATCATATATTATGCCCAATTTTATTTCCAACGTATGTTCATCTCTTAAGAGATTTGGCTCGGGCTCGCAGTAGCCTGGCTATAAAAATAAAAAGGGAAGAAAGAAAGTAGAGACAAAGAATGGACATAATAATATCAAATGAGATAGATCCAATGGATATAGAAAGACAGGTAGAAATAGGCATAATCTCATATTCAGATTTATTACAATGTCAGAATCATAATTGAATTTTACTTCTGAAAGTAACATGAACTTACAAATTAGAACGGTCTTGAATTCTGGGATCTGATTTCTGAATTTGTTTAGCTACTCCTTTGATGTAGACTTTGATTGTTAAGTTGAAAACTCTAATTTGATTGATTAAGGTAGAGGCTAGGTCACTTCAGGTTTTAGCAGCATATAAACACTTATGAATTAGTGTGGAGAAAATAATAGGTTAAGGGTCTTTTTATAGGTGTATAGGGAGATTTAGAGCCTTCAAATCCGTCTAGAAGTCATCAGAATCGTTCATAGCAGAAAAATACGTCACACAGCGAATCAGGGAGCGGCACATCAGCCAAAACACGTCATCTAGAAATTTCGTCCAGATCTGGAAAAGGGGTCGACACCCTATAGGGGGGTCGACACCTATGTCGACTCCCCCTAGGGGGTCGACACCTGTTGAGCGGGAATTTTCCCACCTATTTCCCTTTGGCTGATTTCGAATTTTAGACCTGTTTTGACTTATGGAATTATTTTATACGTATATATATATATATATATATATATACTTCCTAGGGCATATACAAACTTCTAAGGCTTATAACTTCTTCATACGGAGTCCGATTCAGGCAAACTCGGACTCTATCTCAAGCAGAATTCCAAGACGAACGCAATGGCATAAACTGTTTCCCTTAATTTCACTTTAATATTCACAGGAAATACGGGGTGTTACATGTTCCCATTTCTATTTGGGGACTTCTAATTGTTGAAGTAACCCACTCGGCTTCATCTTCTCAGCTTTCACTAACTGGCAGTTCATGCACTTCGAGATGAATTTTCCTACATCATTCTTCATGTCTTCCCAGTAGTAAATCCTTCCCATGTCTAAGTACATCTTATTACCACTGGGATGTATAGTCATTCTAGGATGATGAAATTCTATTAAAACTTCCTTTCAAAGGCCATAGATATCAGGAACATACAATCGTCTATCTTTACGGAGCCAACCATGTCGATCGTTCTTGAAATCCTCTAAGCCGGCTCTTGTTTCGATCTTACCTAAAATTTATCTAGCGTAGAATCCCACTTCTGGCGAGCTCTAGTCCTTTCGATGAGAGTAAGTCTGCTGGATGAACTTGTTAACATTTCGAGTTTCAATCACAATGAAACCTGAAATCAAATCCAAACGAATAATCTAATTATTTCCACCCTAGAAATGTTGTTCCAAGTCCAGCATAAATCCAACTTAATGCATCCACCATAGCGTTACCCTTTCTCGAAATATAGGAAACATTGAAGTCATATAAGGCCCGAAACTCTAACTATCTCTGATTTCGAAGATTAATATCCTTTTAAGAGAAAATTTACTTCAACGACTTATGATCCGTGAACAACATAAACCTTTCTCCCAACAAATAATGCCTCCATATCTTCAAAGAAAAGACAATCATTGCACGACTCAAAATCCTGAGTAGGGTAATTCCTTTCGTACGGCTTTAGTTGTCGACTGGCATAAGCAACGACTCTTCCTTTTTGCATCAATACGTCACCAAGACCTATATGACAAGTATATGTGTACATAGTCATCTCTTGGTCCCTCTAGGAATAACCAATATCGGTTAACTCGTTGGTCTCTCTTTTAAAACTGTAAAAGCATGCTTAACACCATGCATACCAATAAATAACTTGATTATTCTTCATTAAGTGAGTTAATGGTGCAGTTGTCTTGGATCCAACTAGACCAAGGAAACTCTGAATATCCATAGGATTCTTACGTCGATTCCAGTCCTAAATCGCCGCTACTTTTGCAGGATCCACTACTATCCCCTGTCTGGATACTACATGAACCAAGAATTTCACTTCTTCTTCCAGAAGTGGCAATTAGAAATTTGGCCTTCAACTTGTGTTTAATTAACTCATCAAGCATAATCCTCGAGTGAGTCTTATGTTCCTCTTCCATCTTAGAGTACACAAGAATATCACCCACGAACAACTTGTTCAGCTGATCTTTGAATACTCTATCCATAGATCCACAAAATATGCCAGCGTATTAGTCAATCCAAGCAGCATCACTAACCATTCGAAAAAAACTCGAAGGTGTCTTAAAAGCAGTTTTTAGCACACTATCATCTGCCACTCTCAACTGGTGAAATTCCATAGCCAAATCCATATGGGTGAACACCTTTGCCTCGTGCAGCTGATCAAATAAGTCATCTATCCTCGATAATGGATACTTGTTCTTATTGGCCACTATATTCAGCTCACGATAATCAACACGTAGTCTCGATGAGCCATTCGCCATATTTTTGAATATAACAGGTGTACCCCATTCGCTTCTCCGAAAGAATCCTTTCCTTAGTAGGTCTCTAACTTGCACCACACGCTCCCTCTTATCTCTCTTGGGCATCCGTTTCAACAGTATAACGATGGGTCTGGCTCCATTTACCAAATTGTTCATAAACTCAATCTCACAATGCAACGACAGCCTAGAAGCTTCCTCGAAGACATATGTATACTCACAAACAATAGGCATAGATGACAACCGTTCATGTGGAATCCATTGTGAATATAAATAGATGGCCATCCCACGGTCCCCTGATAAACTGTCAAGCATGATCCTTGCTCCTCCATGCTTCCGATCGTCACCTTAAGCCTCACGCAATCCACAATTGCCGCATACTTCCTGAGCCAATCCATACCCAAAATGATCGAGAACCCCGCAAAGTTCAAGATAAAACAATAAAAAATAAAGGAGCATTCACAACCCAATAAAAAAAGACCATGACAAATCATACAAAGACTACTAAAACCCCCTACTGTGTTAGTTACCACTACAGACTCATCTACAAGTTTAGGGTACAAATCCAATCTACATACGAAATCCCTAGTGATTGAAAAATGTGTAGCTATAGTATCAAAAAAACACTAACATAAACTTCTTTGATAGAAAGCATACCTTGCACCATGACGTTCTTTCCCTTATCCCCAGTAGTCAGTGCATTAGAGGAGGTACGAACCACATCCAAAGCATAATCCATCACAACTTGCTTATCCCTGACCATCTCTGGACAATCCTTCATCAAATGCCTTATCTTGTTTCAATTATAGCACTTCCTCTCACCACTATCAACCTTGAACTTGCTAGCATAGTGCCCTTTCTGATTACAACTATGGTAAACCACTTTAATCCTGTTCTTCTTCTAAAAAGGCTCTCATTTTCTCTACTATTTCATTTTCCCATTCCATTTCTTCTTATTACCTATACCACTTTGTTGCGGCTTCGTCCCCTCTGAAGCATCACATGCAATAACATTTTTAAGGAACATACCCTCGTGCCTCAGAGCTTCTAAATCAAATTTTCGAATGGATCGTCAATAAGGCCTATAAGCTTCTCTAATAAATACTCATCCAATCCTAGAAGGAACTTCTTATTCTTCTGCCAAGGGATTTCAATAAAAGAGCATGGATACTAGGATAGAGCTTCTAATTTAATGACATATTTTGATGTTGTCTTATCCCCATATTTTAGCTCGGCAAACTTCTTGAACAAGATAGATTTTTAGACCGTAGGAACGAATTTATTCCCAAATAGGGTATTAAAATCATTCCATAATCTGATCCTCTACGGTGATAAGAATTATAGAGTTCCACCAACTCATGGCCCTACGCTGAAACTGTCAATAAGCGACTTCCTCTATGTAGCATCAATAATATCCAAGTCTCTCAAAATATGAGAACAAGTGATCTAATCACTGCTAAATCTCGATAGCCGACTCAGGCCAACTGAATGACTTGCCTCCCAAAGTAGAGAAATACTTGCATAGTTTGGCAAAGTCCATTCGTTATACTAGCACAGAAGCACCACCCCCACCTAAAGTTACTCCAGGGGAAGCTCAGGCTTTTACCACAACCGACGCCATCATGGCATCAAACATAGCTTGGTAGTTGGGCGTTCCCATATGTGATTCACTTTCACCAACTATCCTTGATGCAAAATTGTTCCTAATTGTGTTTCAAGCGGCTCAAATCATCTTGAATTTGTAACCAAAATAGTCGATTTAAACTCGAGAAATGCAGCAATGTTGCTCAAGTGAGGACTATTGTATATACTACAATATAGAGAATAGATTCATCAATATATAAATAGTCACTCTTTTGCGTATATGTCCTAATTCTATGGTTAAATCGTATAGCCAAAGCTATGATACCAAATATGACAACCGCCCCTTACCACTTGTATATAAAGTGGTAGAATATTGCGTTGTAGCATGCTAAGCTGATATGGCCGATCATTACTCAAAATCAAAACTAAATCTCATATATCTCATAGCTCATGGATAATATATAATAACAAATATAAAGAAATGACAAAACACAAAGCAGCTAGCATATCATCAAAATTACAAAGTCATGTACATGAAATTCAGTAATAATTGAATATATGTCGTGCTCACAACAAATCTTAGAGTATGCTAACAATCGAGAGCGAATATATAGAGTAAGTATACGCTTTAGCTCCTCCAAGCTCGCATTTGGCTCAACATCCCATTATAACCTAGCATCCTATCTAGTCTACTCTTCAGCATCGTCAATGAATACCTAAGATAATAGGAGGAAACATAAAACCTTGGGTTAGACAATAGTCTGGTGTAAGCGATAATATTTGTCAAAAGCTGTATTACAAGATATGTAAATAAACAAGTTATGTCTCATACTTGACATATCCGTGCAACCAAAGAGTCGGTACATAATAACATGATAATATATAGTACTCAAAGAAATAGCTCAACAAAAAGCAATAACATAACTTGTGGGAGAAGTAATAAGATAATAGAATTTATCTAGCCTTCTCTACTCCTTATTCCATGTCTCCTTTAAGCCCTATCAGTGATAGTCTACCAAAGAATTGAAGATGTAAGTGACAAAGAAACCATAGCAACCATCATATAAATCCTACCTGTCATCTTCTAAAGTCATGAATGCGTTGATACTTATATGACAACCTATTTTATCCAAAGACCAATGGAAATCCTGATTCTACTCGACTCTATGTTTTACCAACATGTGCCTTACCAGCCTAGGCTACATCCGCACAAGGTACATAATCCTACCGATCCTAATAGGTGTCCTCACGATACCCCTGCTTTGAGTCACCTTAGAATGCTCCCAATTATCAACGATTCCTTAGATAATCACTATCAGAGTTACTCTACTCTATTACAAATCTTAGGTCCCCCTTAGCCATTCCATTACCTTGAAGCCCTTTTTACACCATAACTTCTTCTTTTCTCACTACATTATTCTACGAGCTATGTCCATAATCTCATCCACTGTGAGTCAATTCTGCATTGTCGTTCGCCAAAACTGCCTTACTTTCATGTATCTACATTCTCTATGCACCACCACATTGTCCCTTCGAGCCAATTCCTATCTAAATCTTCATCAAAGAGTCCATTACTTGATTACACCATAACTCTCAAACTCAGAGCATCAATTGTCAAACCAAGACCACTTGCATAACCCCTAAGACATAAACTTCCTCCCTTATGCATCACGCATCGTATGTTGTCCATACAATGGATCGATACCGGTCCATAAGTCATGGACCAGTACCTGTCCATGAACTTAGCCGATTTTAGGTTAAGTACTTTGGATCCTTGAAGTACATCTTTATTAGGTTCCAAATCAATGCCAGTCCATGTCCTACCGGCCCATCTTTGCTTCCTACCGATCCATTAAAGTCTCCTGCCAGTCCATCCCTTAGAATATTTCTCCAGTCTTTATGCTAAATCCAATTCACCTAAACCTGATCGGTAACCTTCTTATGCACCTATGAGTCCATGCCAAAAATCTTATGGGAAAATAAAGCATCCCCATGGACCGGTACAGTCCGTAGACCAGTACCAGTTATGTTCTTAGTGCATTTTGGTCCCAAATTTGGCAATGATCGACAAACTCTGCAAGTAGTCCATGCAAAAAGTTCGAAGGTGAAATAATGCTTCCTTTTGGACCGATACCCGTCCATAGGCCACGGATAGTTACCCGTGGACCGGTACCAGTCCGTAGGCTATGGATAGGTACCCATGGATCAACCTATGTGCTTAGCAAGTTTTAATCCCAAATTTTCAGGGTGTCTTCTTGTTGCTTTCAATAGCTCAACGCCCAAATTTTATGCAATTTCGACGAACTTTGATTCTGCTTCCCTACAATCTTCCTTCCAAGGCCTAATTACGTCGAACTAACACAAAAAATAAAGTATAGCATTCAAACAATGATTTCAACAATTCAAGCAGCAAACATATGAATCTCAAGCATATTTTAACACATAAATCCGCATAGAACATGAAATAATCATTCTTATGCCTATAGTAAGTGTATTTCTGCATGTAAATGAATCTAAACTTATCCTTTTAGTCCATTTTCCTTGTTTTATTATCCCTAAGGATTAAAAATGGGAGTTAACATATATGATCGAGATTCAGTGTCTGACATGTAAATGTGATAAAAACAACTAATTTATAAACACATTATGTAACATAGCGTAGTAAGAGATTAAGTCACTTACTAAATCAATGGATCTAATGAAGATCAAAGCTAATATGATTCAAGAAATAAGGAAATGGATGTAAATATCCCCTAGACATGAAAAATGTATATATCAATGAAGATCAAATCTCTAGAATATGTTAAGAGGAGATTAGAAGTGATTTAAAGTGTTTTTTGAGGTATTAGAGGAAGAACTAGAGGATATTAGTTCCCGTGACAACTGGATAAATGAAGAGAGTACCCTAATTAATCTGTTCAGCCTCTTGTTTATATTACAAATCATTAACCCTAATAAGCTAACCAAATCAGTCCACTAGCTGCTAATCAAATCTGCTCAATAGTCCTGGAAACTTAGAACTGATGTATCTCCCTAACGAAGGTTTAAATCTCGGATATCAGTCGCGTTTCGTCTTGGGGATTTTATAGACTTGATCTCGTATCGGGGAGATCTCGGATGAGATGAGTCTAACTCGGGAGTTCGTCTCGGATTTCCATCTCAGGTCCGAAAGTTCATGTTAGAACAATCTTGGTATACATGATAGGTTAAAAAATGATTTTTTTACAAAATGATTTTTATGAATGCTATTAGAAACATAGTAACTTAAACTTGAAATGCAAAATAATTTTATTGTTCTTTATTTTGCGAAAGATCATTCATACTCTAAATTGTAATATGCTTAAAATAGAAATGTTGTTAGACATTAAACATTAAAAGGATCTAAAGCATTAAAAAAATTCTGCATAAATATACCATAAAATACATAATTTCATAAGCAACGTGTATGTAAAAAAGACGAATATGAAAATCGTAAGCATTGTAGAACATATATGAACATACAATATGACCATTTAACATGCGAAATGTAAAATAACAAAAGATTATTATGGCTAGATTTGAGTTTTTTATTTATTGTTCTAGTCCATGCACAAATTTAAATTTTAACCTAAAAAAACTAAGATCTCAGAAGATATTCCAGTATTTCATCTCGGTCGATATATCGTACGATATTGCAATATCTTGGGGGATATATTCGAAAGGAGATTTAGAGTGATGTTTTTTGTTTCATTTCGGAAGGCCCCAAAAAGAAATCTCAAAGGAGATCTTGGGCGATATTTGCAAGATTTGAAATAGTGTCCCTAACTCCATAAACAAATCATTATGGAACTACCCCACAGAATGGCCATCCATCTAATCTTTCCATTGACATAAGTTTGAGCATCTATTTCTGCACCAATCAAAAGATACTGCCAAAACAATATACTAAAGGGTAAAATGGTCATAATAAATTCAGCAAAAATCATAGATATGTAAATCATCCTAACTCTTCATATGTTATAATAGGAGAATGACATGCCCTAGTGTGATTTAAATACAATTATTTTACGATTATCCGATACGTGAAATATGTGTCATTACATATAAGGTCAATCTTAATGGAATTTCTTAGTATAGAGACAATTCAACCAATACCCTCCTCTGATAAAAAAAATTAACTTTATGATTGAGAAGCATACTCAATTGGAATAGTTTGTAACAATTCTTATTTAACTCAAGAGATGACACCTATCTCTCTATTATCATGGTCTTCTAACATAAAACGAACTCCTTTTCGATATTCCTTCATAATCTTTTACATTATCAAGTTTAATAACATAAAAATGTTGTCTTTTATATAGATATAAAAATTATATGAAGACTTCCAATCTTTTTCAATATAAGATCTAAGATAATGGTAATACGACGATATCCAACCATATAAATAATAATTAAATTATTCTAGTATCTTTTGTTGATAAAAACAACTGATAACCAGGTATGACATGTATTAGTAATATATTTAGTTATTTACGATTATATTAACAGTTCTTACTAATGATTATATATATAGTATATAGTATAAGCTTTATAATAGGTGTTGATAATCAAGACTACATAGTAACAAGACTTTTCGTGATGCTATAGAGATGTCGATAAAGACTGGTGCTCCAAATCAAGACTGATGAGTTATCAAAGAGTTCAAGAACCCATGAATAATGAAGATATGAATTAAAATCTTAGTTATATATATATTACAACTCGATCACACTAATTTGATTTCTTTTAAAATAATTTTAAAATGTTTTTCAAATGTTTACAAATGAATTTCAAAATTAATTCTCAAAGAATTTTTTTCAAAACATATATTATTGTTATTTTTAAGATTTAAGTTTTGATATTTTATGTTTTAAGTCTAAAATATATTTTAATTATATTTTATATTTTATATTATATTTATTTACTAATTTAAATATATTGGTATTCGTGATATTTCATACTATATTTTAGTATTTATTAATATATAACTTATATTTTTTGTTTGATATATTTTATATTATTTATGTTATATGTATTACTATTTTAATCCTAATTGTTTTGGATTTAAATTTACTTTATACATTGATTTTGATTATATAATATACATAGTTAAGTTTAAATAATTTTATAATTATTTTGATAATTTTTCCAAGTATTTTTTTCTCTTTTACTATGCATAATAGTTTCTAAAAGTTTTGAGTTTGATCATATAGTATTATGTTTTGAAAACAATTTATAAAACAAGATTTTCATAATTAAAAATCAATGTATGTCGACATGGGCACTTTGAGTTATCAACATAGCATCCATTTGTTTCCAAATTTCAAAAGAAGTGTCTATTTATCATATCCTTTCACAAATGGATATGACTGTTATTCCTATATAAATATCAAAAAACGAATTTTTATTCATAAAATGGTCTTCTTCTCCACCCTTGCAAAACAAAAATCTACATATATTCTGCCAAATTTTCCAGTGAATCAAACTATTCTTACTCAGTTTTTAATTCCCTATCATCCTCTTCATGCTCTCTCAACATCAAAGTGCAAATCGGAGTTATACGGATGTTGTAATCACGATCTCAATATCAATTCTGCATTTTATTGTAAAAACCACTCAAATATACTATAAAGGGTGTGACTTATTAGCCAAAAAATCAAGTTGGGTTGATTGTACTTAAAAAGTAGTTGGGTGTGTTTTGTTGAGTCGGAAATATAGAACTGTTTTTTCCAAAAGCCGAAATTCTAGAGGGTGTCTCCTTGTAGTCTTGAAATCAAGGAGTGTAAAATATTTTGAAGATAATAAAAATCCATACAGGCATTGGTGTAGGACTGGATGCAGGGTAATCCAAACCAGTATAAAACCTGGTGTGTTCTTTCCTTTACTTTACAACTTTCTACTTATTTTGATTCTGTTGTGATTTCTGTGATAAATCTGTGAAAGTTTGCATTATATACAAGTATAATTCAAGGAATTCAAAAAGATTCATATAAAATTTACAAACACTATTCATCCTCGTCTTGTGTTAAATTTGCCTTAAAATCTCCTTTCATTGTACCTATATACATTTGATAAGTTCACATCGTTCTTGGTTGAAAATTTCATAGGCACCATGAAATAAGATATGCTCCGAACTCAAAGGGGACTGGTCGGTTCAAGAAGGCATTGTAAGGAGAGTAGATGTCAATCACAACAAATAGGATGATCTACAATCTTTTGTAGTCTCCCTCACAAGCTCTACCGACAACTCTGCGATACCTATTCTTTTTTTTTTCAACAAAAGGATTTTCATTAAAACACAAGCTATTACAGGCCTATTACAGAACGAAAACAAAAGAAGAAAACACAACTGGAGCCACAAGGTCCACAAAACAGCTACATCACAAAACAAAAAATAGAACAATAAGAAAACCAAACGTCATCTGATCGTTGAAACTATGTATGCGAGATATGCACGACTTTAAATTCTTGACCAACATCATATGATCGTTGGCCTTTCTTAAAAAATATTCAAAGAACATCCACAATCAATTATCACTTTGTATATAAGAGCTCCTATCAAGGCTGAGATTACAAGTGGACCAATGGCTAAGGCCTTAACCTTGTCAGCTTCCCTATTTTTGAAAATGGCATAGTCCTTCATTTTTTGGCGCTTGGTCGAAACCCCCTCTTCCGCGGAAATGCACTCATCATACTCGACACATTTAATGACATTGATATACTCCTCTATTCATTTCCAGCTTTTATCGTCAAATGTGATCCTTTTACAATCATGTTTACAACAATTCCTTCTTGTGGTTGTCTCTAATTCCGATCGGTAGTTCTAGCTGCTACCTGGCCTCTATTAGGGCTAGACGTCCCCTGCCACCATTATTGAATGTATTGATGTAGTTTCTTTTCACAGATCAACTTCTCTATAACATGTTTAAAGTGACAACCGTAATTAATGCGGTGGTTGTACATGTCATTGAATCTACAATATTTCCCCTATTTCTTTCCTCTTCCATCAAACTCTAAAATCAAGTTTTCGATACTAGATCGTATTTCATGTTTCAAGATAAATGTTCTATATTGAATTGTTAATTAAGGTGTAAGGTCCGTCTACTCACACCACTATACTTGCTCTTCTCACCCCAACAATTTAAAAAGAAAAAACACCCCTCATTTTTTACTCTTTCCACCCTGTTTATACCCAAATTACCCCTGCCTTCTTCATCAACAAAAAATTTACTCATCACGTCTGCCTCTTCTCAATAGTTTCCAAAACCCTAAATTTCAAGTTGAAAAAATAACGCGAGTGACAAAAGCTCAAACGATGGTAAGAAGCAACCAAAAACAGAAAGGAAAGAGGAAGATCGGAAATCCTTTTCTTGTTGTTGTATAGATCTGTGTATTTTGATTTAATATTCCTTTACTTGTTGAAACTGTATAATGGGTATCTAAAAATTTACCCTTTTGTTTTACTTATAGAGTTAAACCACAAAATCTGAATAGACGTATCTTTTGTATGTGTGAAACTCAGATGAGTTACAATTGGTGAATGTATTTATTTTCCAAAGGAAGATGAAGAGTATAATTGGTGTTACATTAAAAAAATTTCCTAAGGTGTGAAGAGCAATTACCGTGGTGGATATAAATGGAGCCTTAGGGTGTATATGTTATAAGAAGGTATCCTAGGTCATTTTCTTGAGTCACTTCTTCTATCGTGGTCTGCATCATTGTTGCCTTTTCTCCTTAGATCATTCCGCTTGTTCTTATTTTGTATACTATCATCAACTTTTTTGGAACTCCCTTCCGACAATTATACAGCTACATTACCCTAGACTCTTGTTGAAATTTACGATTCAAATATTTGTAGAAAAAGAAAGAAATTAATTGATTGTCAATCAATTAATTGGCTCATATATAGAAAGATATAAGAGGAAGTTTTCTTTTTAGAAGAAAAATAACAGGCCAACCAATCAATTAATGAAGAATCAATTTACTCAAGGAAAGAGATTAAGACCATAATTGCGCCAACCATTTATGCTCCAATCAAATCAAGGATGATATCATATTTATTTTTCTTCATGTCCAAGTAATCCAAAACTTCTCTTATTTATCTCAAGAAATCCCTTTATATAAATAGGGGTCATGTTATTGTATGAATGCAAGCAATCCACCATTAATCTTCTCTCTATTGTAATCTTATGTACTCATTTCTTCATTGAAAAATAAAATTTGTTGGGTCTCCGCGGACGTAGGATATTCATATCTGAACCACGTTATATTGGTGTGTCCTTTCCTCTCTTTTCTATCTTTGTTCTCTCTATAATTTGTGTCACTTGATTTTTTTTAGCATTGTTGAAATTGTTGACAGACTAGATCGTTGGGTTTATTTTTATTCCGCTGCCCAAATCTCTGATTTTGCACTACAGATTGGTATCAGAGTAAGTTGTCTTGTTCAAAGACTTTTTCAACCATGTCAAATTCCGCAAAGAATAATGGTGGTAGAAGCGCTACAAATTATGGAGTAGCTAGATTTGATGGAAAGGTGGATTTTGGCACATGGAAGATGAAGATGGAAGCAGTGTTGAAGAAAGAGAGGACATTTAATGTTGTCTCAGTTCTAGAGAAATTGAAGAAATTAGCACCTGAAGAGATAGAAGAATTGGAAGAGGATGCTCTTACTACCATCCAACTTAGCTTTCTGATGAAGTACTTAGAGAGTTTTCTCATGTGAAAACTGCTAAGGAATTTTGGGATGCTCTTCAGAGAAAGTTCTACGATAAGACTCTCACAAACAGCATTATCTTATAGCAATAGCTTTATTCTTTCAAAATGAGGCCCGGAACAGATGTATTTGCTCATATAGATGCCCTCAACACACTTGTCATGAATCTTGCAGCTGATGTAAGGATTGAGGATGAGGCACAAGCTGTTATTTTTTTTTATGTTCTTTACCTACAGAGTATAACACTTTTGTTAACTCTATGATCTATGGACGTTCATCTATTTTCTTGGAGGATGTGAAGACAAATTTGCATAACGAGATGTTGCGAGGAAAGTTAGCAAGCATGAGCATGGAGAAAGATTCTGAAAGCCTTATTGCACAGAGAAAAAGAAGTAAAAGTAGACCCAAATATGGTGGAGATAGAGCTAAGTCCAGATCTCAGTCAAAAGGAGCTCGCAAGGGAGTTTGTCATTATTGAAGAAAATATGGACATTATATTGCAAGTTGCCCCAAGTTAGGGAATAAAAACAAAGCTATTCCCCAGAAGGCTTCAGCATCTACAGCGGAGACATTAGATTCAGATAATTATCCTAGCATTTTTATAGCTTCTGCCTCTCCTATGAAGAGTACTATGTGGATTATTGACTCGGGAGCATCAGATCACATGACACCTGATAGGCACTCTTTTTCCACTTATCGTCAGCTTGATGGTGGAGAGATTCGCATGGGAAATAATGCTTCTTGTCACATGATTTGGTGTTGGAATAGTAAAAATCAGGATGTTTGATGGTGTTGTTCATACTTTATGTGATGTCAGGCATGCGCCTAATTTAAGGCATAGTTTGATCTCTTGTGGAAATTGTGCAATTTTGGCTTAAAGTGTATAATAGAAAAAGATTAATTAAAAATTACAAATGGCTCATTGATAGTAATGAAAGGGGTAAAAGTTGGAAACCTATATTTGCTGAAGGGTACAACTGTTGTTATAGAGACTGCTTCGGTCATTGATTCAGTTGATTCCGATTCTACTAGATTGTGCCATTTTTGTATGGGTCACATTGGAGAGCGTAGTTTAGAAGTATTAAGAAAGTGAGGCTTAATTGACGGTGTTCATCATTCAAAACTCGACTTTTGTGAAGGATGTGTACTTGGAAAGCAGACGAAGGTTTCTTTTGGCATTGCAGAGCATAAGTCTAAAGTGGTTTTAGAGTATGTTCATACTGATGTTTGGGGACCCGCACTATGCCTATCTTATGGAGGATCCAGGTATTTTGTTTCATTTGTTGATGATTTTTCTATAAAAGTATGGGTTTACTTTATGAAGTCGGGAGATGAAACATTTGATAGGTTTCAAAGTTGGAAATCTATTGTTGAGAAGCAGTCTGTAAAGAAAGTGAAGGTTCTTCGTTTAGATAATGGTGGTGAATTCAGTTCTCAAAAATTCATCAAATTTTGTGAGTCCAAGGGAATCAAAAGGCACTACACCACACCTGGAGACCCTCATCCAAATGGGGTTGCATAGAGAATGAATCGGACTTTGTTGGAAAGAACTCATTGCTTATGGCAGACTCCGGGATTAAATAAAAGATTTTGGGCAGAAGTATTATCTACAGCTGCTTTCCTTATCAACCACACACCTTCTACCGCCATAGATATCCAAGATCTCGCAAGTGTATTTTTCTTGGCTATAAGAAAGGAATTAAGGGTTATAGGATGTGATGTCCTACTACCTAGAAGATTGTTACTAGCAGGCATGTTACATTTGATGAGAAGGCTATGTTGAAGGTGGAGCTTTCTTCTTCAGTTAATGATGATGTTGAGAGGACAAATTCAGAATACCAAACACAAGGCAGATCATCAAACTTCCATATGAGTAAAAATGGTGATTCCGATGACACCGTGATTGATAGGGAAGAGACAGAAGATCAATCTCAGGGTGGAGCTCAAATTCAAACTCGACCAACGAGAGAGATGAAAAGGCCTACGTGGCTTGATGATTTTGTGGGATTAAGCATTGAAGATATTGACTTTGCTGACATGGCAGCTTATGCATTAAGCATATTTCATGATGAACCAAGAGACTATAGAGATGCCATTAGTTCAGTTGATAGCTCCAGTTGGCTAGTAGCAATGGAGGAGGAGATTGAGTCTTTGCACAAAAATCACACTTGGGATTTAGTGCCACTTCCTTCCGGTAAGAGACCAATTGGATGTAAATGGATCTATAAGGTAAAAGATGGCACCAATGGTGACTTAAGCTACAAAGCAAGATTAGTGGCGAAGGGTTATGTTCAGAAGAAATATGTGGAGTTCCATGATATTTTTCTCCAGTTGTTAGACACACTTCCATTCGCATTCTTTTGTCATTAGTTGCTCACTTCGACATGGAGTTGGAACAATTAGATGTCAAGACAACATTCTTGCATGGCGATCTTGAGGAGGACATTTACCTACAACAGCCAGAGGGGTTCATTGATAGGGCTGTCAACGGGTACCCGAAAAATCCGATATCCATCTGCATCCGTATCCGAAAATACGAAATATATCCGTTATCCGAGATGCAGATACGGATATTCGATATCCGAAAAACATTTCAGATACGGATATGGTTATAGTGGTGTCCGTATCCAAAAAATATCCGTTCGATTTTCTGATACGTGTATGTATGTATATATATTATATAATTTTTAATTTATATTTAAGATTAAATTAATATATAAATTTCCTTAAATTGCTAACCTAAACTCAACTATTTAATTATAAAGGAATGTTGTATTTTGAATTATGCAACATTTTAAATCATGTACTCATTTTATTTTGTGGTATGGTTATAATTAAAACATAATTGTGTATGTGCTTCTATGATTTATCTTTTGTTTTATTTTAGTCTTAGGGTTGTGTATTTCATATTTTGAACACTTTACCTCTTAAAATATTTGTTGCAAGAAATTTATTTGATTGATGTCCTGCTTGTAATTTTTAATTAGATGTATTCACATTTTCAAGAAAAATATTTTATAAGCCAAATTTGTATGTGAATGATGTATTTGTAAATTTTTATTGTTTTATTTTCGGATATTTTCAGATATTTTTTGGATATTTCCAGATAACCACATCAATGTACAGTTTTAAGTTTCGGATACGGATATTCGAATATTTTCAGATATCCGTATTCGCTAAGGCGGATGCAGATATTTTCGGATATCCGAAAATATCCGCGGATACGGATACGGATATATTTAACTGGTATCCGCGGATATCGGATACTGATTTTCATTTTCGGATACGGATTCGGATTCGGATACGGCACTACTCATATCCGACTGCATCCGTTTACAGCCCTATTCATTGATAGTAGCGTGCCAGGTCATGATTGTAAACTTAACATATCTCTTTATGGCTTAAAACAGTCTCCTAGATAGTGGTATAAGAAATTTGATAAGTTTATGATCTCACATGGTTACTTTAGAAGCTTTAAGGACCAATGTGTCTATTTTAAAAAATGTAATGACGACATCATTTATTTGTTACTTTATGTTGATGATATGTTGATAGCTTCTAAGAGCATGTCTAAAATTTCGGAGTTGAAGATGGAGCTCAGTAAGGAATTTGAAATGAAAGATTTGGGAAACACACAGAGAATTTTGGGGATGGAGATTCAGAGGGATAGAAAGCAAAAAGTTTTGAGGATCACTCAAATTCAATACATCGAGAAACTCCTATCTCGATTCGGTATGGAGAATGCTAAACCGGTGGCTACTCCATTTGGCTCTCAATTCATGCTATCTATAGATATGTGTCCCACATCGGATGAAGACAAAAGGGATATGTGTAATATACCTTATACCTTATTCTAGTGCTGTTGGAAGCCATATGTATGCTATGGTATACACAAGGCCTGATTTAGCTCATGCAGTTTGTGTTGTTAGTCGATATATGTTTAACCCAGGTAAAGAGCATCGGCAAGCAGTGAAGTGGATACTCAGATATCTTCGTGGTACTTCTTCAGTTAGCTTGTTATATGGTGGAGTAGATGGAGACATCTCTCTTAGAGGATATTGTGATTCAGATTATGCTGGGGATAGAGACGGATGGAAGTCGGTGTCGGGCTATGTTTTTACATTTGGCATAGGCCTGATTTCATGGAGATCAAAGTTGCAATCTATCGTAGCTTGTCGACTACCGAAGCAGAGTTAATATCGACTGTGGAAGCAACAAAGGAAGGATTGTACTTACTTCAGTTGTTTGATGATCTTTCAATGACGCAGCAGAGAGTGGAGCTATTTTCAGACAGTCAGAGTGCAATTCATCTTTTTGAGAATCAGGCTTATCACGGACGAAGCACATTGATATTAGAGGTTTCTTTCTTCTGCTTGAGGAAGAACGAAGCAAGATCAAATTATTAAAGATGGGTACTTCGGATAATCCTTCAGATATAATGACCAAGTCACTTCCAAAGGACAAGTTTGAGCATTGCTCAAATTTGATCAGTTTGCTTCCTGTTACTTGAGCGCCATGGGGCGCTAGGCCCAACAACTTCTATGTTGATTGTTGAAAATGAGATATGAAGAAAGATTGTCATATTTGAATCAAGGTGAGTATTGAAATTTATTATTCAAATATTTGTAGAGAATGAAAGAACTTGATTGATTGTCAATCAATTAATTGACTTGTATATCGAAAGATATAAGAGGAAGTTTTCTTTTTGCAAGAAAAATAATAGGTCAATCAATCAATTAATGAAGAATCAATTTACTCAGGGAAAGAGATTGAGACCATGATCGCGCCAATCATTTATGCTTCAATCAAATCAAGGAAGATATTATATTTATTTTCTTCATGTCCAAGTAATCTAGAAACTTCTTTTATTTATCTCCAAGAAATCCCTCTGTATAAATAGGGGTCATGTTATTGTATGAATGCAAGCAGTCCACCATTAATCTTCTCTCTATTATAATCTTATGTACTCATTTCTTCATTGAGAAATAAAAGTTGTTGGATCTCCATGGACGTAGGATATTCATATTCGAACCACGTTATATTGATGTGTCCTTTCCTCTCTTTTCTATTTTTGTTCTCTTTATAATTTGTGTCACTTGATTATTATTTTTGGTATTGTTGAAATTGTTGACAGACTAGATCATTGGGTTTATTCGTATTCCGCTGCCCAAATCTCTGATTTTGCACTACAACTCTTTCAATGTTCTGCTTAGCATTGTTTCTTTTCAAGGTTTGTTTCACCTCCTTCTCCTCACGAACTAGATCTGTTTGTTGTAAAAGTTTTCCCGGTGTAGAAGGAGCCTTTGTGGGTACCTAATCATCAAAATCTAATTGGTGGTCAAAACCCATAGTTAATGCTATCAAAATTGCTTCAGCGTTTAGTTGCTAACTTATGTAACAACAATATTGAAACATTATAAAAAGTCTTTGAGCGATCCTCATATGGATTGACATAAGTTGGATGATTTCATAGCATATTTGGGCCGACAACATGAATATGGAATTGGTCTAGTACACTCATGGCTTTTTCATCAAAGGAAGGAATATCACGGTGTTAAACTTAGTGAACCACATTGTTGCCACACCCTCGAAGAAGATTTGTGTTTGACTGGATCTATGGCTTGAATTGTGTCTATGTGTCACTCGTACGTCATAAGATGTTGCATGGGTTCGGTTTTCCCCGTTTAGGTAGGCATCGTAGGAAATATCAAATTTTTGCGAGAATTCCGAATATAAAATGTTTTCCTTAAATAGGGATCCACGTCTAGAAATTACTCTCCAATCTTTATTACTATAGCCTTGACTTTCTCTCATGATTTGCTTTATCATCGCAGTCTGAAATGGAGTTGGATATCAATTTTATGTTGACAATCTTTGTTTGTTTCATGTGACTATTCTCGCACCTACAAGTTGAATCACATCCCTTTAGTTCTCATTGTTCAGAGATAATCGGTTGAGCAATATTCCATATGTATTTCTTTGTAGTAAATTAGTAGCATTTCCATAGTTTCCGACATCCCGGTCGGTTAAAGAACAAGTAAGATTCATGTTGTCATCATGTCGTGAATTGGGCCTTTGCTGCGAGGGATCGACACTAGCACCTTCATAGGGATCGACACCGATATGAAGCTGTCGGTTATGGATAGTTTGGATCTCCTATGGAGATACTCTGCTTTGAATTCTTATGTCTTTTGGCACATATCTATGTGATGTTGGTCATTCAAGAAAAATAATATATACAATAAATTAAATTGCAATAAATATCAATATATATTGCATTTGTTAATTGCAATATATATTGTCTGATTTGGGTATTTGATTTATATTTGGTAACGTATTATTATGATAAACCCAAATCTTATCTAGAATTGTCTTTTGAATAAGAATAATAATGTATAAATAAGGCTTTAGATTTGTAATGTAATAAGTCAAGCAAGCAAGCAATAAAGTAATCAAGCAATAAAATTCTCTTCCCCCGGACTTTCTCCATCTCTCTTCTTTAATATTCTACAAATGAGCTTCCAGATTCTTAGTCCAAAGAAGAAGGTTCTCACTTTTTCCTATTAAGTTGTTGGGCGTTCAACTGGTTAATCTGATTCATCAAATTGATATTATACTAGATCAGCTGATTTAGTTGTTGTTGAGTGTCTGTAAGCTGCTTCGTCAAATCCTCAAGGTTTGTTCTGGTAACAGGATCCGCATAGCGAGTAGGGCAGCGCTACAACATTGTTTTGGGGATTTTGTTCAACCTATTGACAGAGGCATTGTCCTGATCATTATTGGAAACCACAGTATAAGTGGAGTTTGCTTTGTTTATTGGAGTCATGAGAGTGAGAAGCTTCCTTGTAGGTTACTTGGAATCTGAATAAAGGATGGAAACTTTAAAGGAATATGATCGGGGTCTACCACACAGATGTAAAGATCCACAACTAGAAAATAAGATATATGAAAGACTGAGAATTCTCTTACAGTAATTGCACCAAAATGTTTGCATCATCTAACAAACACCCAAGAGTGAGATCACAAAAAGATGAATAAAGTAAAATTACACAGAAGAATAAACAGAGAACAGTAAAAAAAAAAAAAAAAAAAAAAAAAAAAAAAAAAAAAAAAAAAAAAAAGAAGAAGAAGAGAACACAACACTAATAATCTATAACGGTTCGGTTTGAATTGCCTTTGTTCAGTTTAAATATTAAATCTCTTTATTGACAATTATAGAAATCAGATCGGTAGGACTTGGTGAGTACAAGAATATATAAGAAAACAAGTGTCTAAAGCCAAAAGTCCCTTCAAACGAAACTATTCATTCGGTATTTGTAGGTAGAGACGACCATGGATTTTGCTGAAATTTCGCCAGGAGAGGCTTGAACTGAAGACAGCAGTTTTTATGAAACAAAAGTTCTCTCAATAAAAATTAGGACAGAAGTTTAGAACTCTTTAGGATAGTTTATCCCTGTCTTCTAATCTGTGTTCACTCTTTTATTTTCATATTTGAGAACAAACCATATCATCACCACCCTTCTGTGAGAGTTCAAATGCTCAACTCCAACAAATAAAATTCTAATCATTGTAAGTCGTAAAATAACTTCATTAATGAAATTCACGATCAAAACGAGTGAGTTGTATTTCATTTAAATTGGTGGTACATCAATCTGAGAATAGTATGATTGTTGTGCACTTCCGCCCTTCAAAAACCATACTTGTTGACTCTGGTTTTATTACGACATATGATTTTGGTCAAATTTGAATCTAGTGATTCAAGCCAAAAATTTGGTTTAGCTGCAAATGGATTATTCTTCTCATTGAGACTAAATTATGATTGAACATATCGGCTGCACAGCCTACACTAAATCGAGAGCTAGTTTGTTGACTTCATTTAACTGGGGTCACTATGATACCACTAACGGTGTTAGTGGTGTGAGACTGTGAATGCCTCCTGAGTTACGTTTATTAAATATCAGCTCTACACCACTAACATCTTTAGTGGTGTGATGGTGACTCAGTTAAAATGAGGTCAACAAACACGTATTGGTAGCGAATATTCTCTACAAAATCAGTAGTTTGTTTATTATCTCATGTTTAGTAGTTCTGTATCTAATATAATAATATAAAAGAAGCAGACAATATGACCAAATCCTGAGAGCAATAAATTACATTCAAAAGAGTAACCGTCAACTTTATGCAGCATTGATTTTGTCATCCTAAATTTACATTAATCCGACGTGCTGGAATTGAACAGAGTCGAAAACTAAAAGTAAACCATTCTTCATCTCTGACCGATAAAACCTTTGACCAAACAATCATCGCATCACATCCAACTCATAAAATACACGATATATATACTTACATGCCACAGTTTCAAGCATGTGGTTAAATGGATACAGACATCGAAGTCCCGCAGTTCTTCATATGCCCAATCTCTCTAGAAATCATGCAAGATCCAGTAACCGTCGTAACCGGCATCACCTACGACCGATCATCCATTGAACGCTGGCTGTTCTCCGACGGCAAAACCACATGCCCCGTCACTTGCCAGCCTCTCTCCAAAGACTCCGAGCTAACCCCAAACCACACGCTTCGTAGGATGATCCAGGCCTGGTGCACCGTCAGCTCGGTCGACAGAATCCCCACTCCTAAGCCTGTTCTCGACCGCACTTCTGCAATTTCCATCCTCTCCGACCTCTCAAATCCTTCATCCCTCAACCTCGCTTCATCTCTTGCTTCCTACAACCAAAGCAATCGACGAACCCTTCTACAAGCTGGAGCATCCCGTCTTCTTCTAGCCTTCCTCGTCAACAACGGCCGCCAAAATGAAACTGCACTTAACTTGCTTTTGATGCTCAAGGTGCCGTCCGATGAGCTGAGGCCACTAGTCGAGAACAACTACGACCTAATCAACGCTTTAACTCTAAACATGAACGAAGAGTCCACCCCATCTCTGAGGTCGGCTACAGTTTCGGTGCTTAAACCAGTTATGGAACTGGCTAGCACTTCCTTGTTGGAGAGGCTAAACGTTACGTTCTTTGAAAATGTCGTCAGGGTCATGAGAGATGGAATATGCAACCAAACGACCAAGCACGTGTTGCATGTGTTGTTGTGTGCGTCGAGTCATTATGGTAGGAACGTAATCAAGATGGTGGAAGCAGGTGCAGTGAAGGAGGTGGTGGAGTTGGAGTTGACAGGGCCTGATAGGAGAAGGACGGAGCTGGTGTTGGGTGTGTTGAAGAACTTGTGCAGTTGCGCGGAGGGTAGGGCGCAGCTTGTAGGGCATGCGGCGGGATTAGCAGTTGTGGCAGAGAGGATGCTTAGGGTGTCGCCTATGTGCGATGAGGATGCGGTTGGGATATTGATGCTGGTATGTAAGCATTCTGGGACGATGGAAGTGGTAAGGGAGATGGTGAGAGTGGGAGGAGTGTCGAAGCTGTGCTATGTGTTGCAGGCTGATTGCTCGACTGGCGTTAAGGAGAAGGCTAGGTGGGTGTTGAGGTTGCATTCTGGGGTTTGGAAGGAATCTAATTGCTTTAACTTTTATTTGCTGGGGAGGTAGGTTTTTTTTTAACCGTTCGACTGATTGGTTTTTCGTTTTTATAACCTTGTGACATATTTGTTAGGTTGCTTGTTGCCTTTGTATGTTTGGATGGGATTTCTGTATGAATTTGAGGATATAACATTTTGGGTGTTGAAATTTAGAAGCTTTCATGAGTTTATGTTATTGCATGATGATCATATTATTTCAATAGAATAAAGAAGGGTTGTGTTATGTTGAAAATTAAACTAATGGTTGATGGTTTAGGAAGTTTATTTCTTTTGGTAACTCATAATCATTAACGTTTTGAGTTTTCTTTCTCTTGTTGAAGATTCTTTATTTGGTTTATTTCTCCTCTTTATTTTTTGATTCCATAACTTTATGTTCTCTACCCGCATTGAATGGTTAAGAAATAATAACGATCTCTTTAGATGAGAATCATTTTAGATATGCGTGTATACATATACATAATACATGAGGAGTGTTCCGAGACATTTCTGTCATGTAGCACCCTTTTAGCGGCTCTGTCTCACCGTGAACTACACTAATCCAATTCAAATAAGATTTTGTAGATATTCAGTTCACACACAGACAATGATTGTACATCTGAAGTTGTACGTTTTCAAAATAAGTGCCAGAAATCTCACTCTGTAAAAACATAGAATCAAAAGACACAAATAATAGTCTGCAATTATCCAGAGTTTAATACCATCCAATAACATCCAATAGATAGTCGGAGGACTCTTCTTTATGACGAGGAAGAAGCTAAGCACTGTAGGAAAAACCCAGTCCACTGACAGATAAATTTGTCGGTTTCCTAAATTTCTTTGCTTTCTTCTTCTTTCCTTTGATCTGGCTAATCATTTTAGTCCATTTAGGATTGTCAACCACTCCCGCGGCTACATGCCTGAAAATCATCCGCTGCTTCGTATGAACTAGCTTTATGCACAACCTTTGATCTTGTCCTAATGTGTTCAGAAGCTTTACTGTCTATGTTGTAGCTTTTAGATGTGTCCATATCATCAGTGTTGCATATGATTTTTTGTTTGAATATATATATATATATATATATATATATATATATATCTATATATATATATATTAAATGGTGTTTGCAATTGTACTATTCTATCACATCACAAACAATATTTATATTTAAATAAAATACTACTGCACAGGAATTTAAATATTCAAACGATATATTATTGAAATGTAATATTTTATTTCTACAGTTGAATAGTACAGATTTATAACTCCGCTATTTCTACATCTCATTGTAATACAGTACATTCTATTTCTTATTACTTCTGTTCCTCACTACAACGTTCAATCACTTAGTTATACAAATACTCTCTGTTTTACTCTATTACATTCTCTCTCGTCGACTGTTTCACACCTACAATCAATTTTGTCTTTAGTCGTTTCACTGTCAGTCCAGTCACCTGCTTATCTGTCATAAAAACACATAGTAAACTGGAACAAAATAATTTTAAATTCTAGTAGATATAATTTTATTTTAAAATTTATTTGTCTCCGTTTCACTGTCAGTCCAGTCACCTACTTATCTGTCATAAAAACACACAGTAAACTGGAACAAAATAATTTTAAATTCTAGCAGATATAATTTTATTTTAAAATTTATTTGCCTTAGAATTTTGGTGTGTTCCTCATCATGTTTCATGGCTTGATCTGAT
This sequence comes from Allium sativum, assembly GCA_030737875.1. NCBI lineage: Eukaryota > Viridiplantae > Streptophyta > Magnoliopsida > Asparagales > Amaryllidaceae > Allium > Allium sativum. Next base: position 17,759 of record JASFAX010000773.1, on the reverse strand, counting down.
ATGTATATTCTTCCATCTATGTTTAAACTGCTTGTGATATTCATAGTGATTTACTGTAAATGCCGCAAGGTAGACATTATTCTCATGTGCTCACATATATAAAACTGTCTGTACACAATACATGTATTCACATACATGTGTATGTATATATACATATATTTTTCTTGGTAAAATTCACTTCTGCATAATATCAAATATTTCTGATAGCACTCATATACAATTTTTTTTTTTTTTTTTTTTTTTGAAAATTCACTCATATGCAATACACACACACACACACACATATATATATACACACACACACACACACACACACACACACACATGTGTATAGGTACATGTATGTATACATGGAAAACGTGGCAGATTGTATGTACATGGAAAACTAAGGGTGACAATTAGACCCGACCCGATAGATCCGGACCCGACCTGACAGGTCTCGGGTCTAGGCGGGTCGGGTTTATCGGGTCTAAACTATACATTTTCAAATTTTGGACCTGACTCGAGCTTCGGTTCGGGTCAGGTCGGTTCGGCTGGCAGTAACACTAAAATTACATATATTTAAACTAGGGGTGACAATTAGACCCGACCCGATAGATCCGGACCCGACCTGACGGGTCTCGGTTCTAGATGGGTCGGGTTTATCGAGTCTAAACCATACATTTTCAAAATCTGGACCCGACTCAAGCTTCGGTTCGGTCAGGTCGGTTCGGGTGGGCAGTAACACTAAATTACATATATTTCAATGCTTTTCGGTTTGGTCTTTCAGGTCGGGTTTTATCGGGTCTTTATTGTATTTTTCATCACCTAAACCCGACTCGAGACCGATCGGGTTCGGTTCGGGTTTTCGGTTTTAATTGCCAGCCATATGGACAACTCTTTCAGCTCAATATCATGATGCACATTAGCAAGACAAACTTCAACATAACAGCAAAATAAAGTGGTTCGGGAAGAACATGATTCTCGATATGGTGCATCGAAGAAAGTTAAGACACACACATACACACATACACACACGGACGCGCGCGCGCGCACACACACACACACACACACACACACACACACATATATATATATATATATATGAATGGCACACAACATGATTGATCTTCCATGACAAAGCAAAATGTACATGTGTACAACAGTGAACAGCAGTATGAATAATTTATGCTCAAAGGCAGTTGCTCAAATACATGCACACAGTGATACAAAGAAGAGCACATATGTTCAGGTCCACATAACAACAATACAAATAGGAAGGCCCACATCAGCACACAAGTCAAAGTGCTCGACTTAAATATACATACATACATGCATATATATATATATATATATATATATATATATTCATTCATACATAGATGTATATATACATATATAAGCTAGCAAGAAACAAGGTATGCAAGCTCAAGCATGGTGCACAAACAGTTCAACATGGGGTAGATTGAGCAAAGCACAAATGGGATGTATGGTGCAAGCAAATATGATATACATGTGTACACATGTGTGTGTGTGTGTGTATTTATATATATATATATATATATATATATATATATATATATATATATATATATATATATATATACTGTGTATGCAGTCATGAAATGGCAAAATTGGGTTGAACCAGTCCACTATGTACGAGGCACAAATATACAAGAAAAAGGAAGACTACAACTCAAGCATGCAAACAGATATACATATACACACACAACTCTGTGTGTGTATATATATACGCATATATGTATGCATGTATTGGTTAGCAAGGGCAATATGAATAGAGGCATCTCAAATAGTCAAGGCAATAGTACATTGCACTGGTACAACAACCATGTAACTCAAGTGGCACAACACGTACAAGGCAAGACAGTGTGCAATGAATAATGAGTAGTGTGCATGAACAAACACCACAATATACATGAAGGCACAAATGTTAAAATCAGCAAGTGCCAGTATATATATAGCAAGTGTTACAAACATCATTAATGCAAAATGTACATAGCAACTACATGAAGCAGTAAATGGATTACATGTAATTTTGGCAAGTTTTTTTTTTTTTAAGATTCGAATTCATGAATCAGCAGATGCATGATGTTTTGATCCCAAAGAAATGCTCACTATAAAAGGAATCAATTCTAGCATATTTGATAGTTGTTGAAATATACATGCAAATTTTGGAGCAAAGAAAATCAATTCAATTTGTTTTCAGGTCATCAATCACGCAAAAAACTTTCCAGAAAAGGGCAAAAACATTTTTTAGGCACGAAGAACAATTTTAATTATTTCCAGATTTTTCAAAAATCAACAAGGGATTCGAAGACCAGTTTTTTGGCAAGAAATCATTCAAATTGAATCCAGAATCTCTAAAAATCATTCATCATTCATGGCCTTAAATCATTCAGTCAAAGACAATATTGGGTAGAAAAACATTCTAGAAATCAAAGATGGGATTCAAGGCAATGAATAAATTCAAGGATATCACACATGAATATGAAGCGTGGGTCGAATATTTTAGGCATGATATTAATTCGAGGGTTTACTGAAATCACCCAATCAATCAATGCAATATCAATGCCAGGACAATCATGCAAGCAACGCAACAAATTAGACAAGTCATTTTGTGAAATCATAGGAAAAATTAGGGTTTGAAATCCCTATTTAAACCATACCAAATTCATCGTCGACTTGTGCATCGAAAACCAAAAGGCAACAATTCAAAGCAAATAAAAAAATCAATCTAGAGAACTAACAGTTTTTCAAACACAAATTCCAAGTCACTCGACAAAGATCACCACGAAACTGATCAACCAAGAGTAACAAGAAATTTGAAGCTTTCAGGAAATTTTCAAGCAATTCGTAGTCTAGATTTAGGGGAACTAAAACCCTAATTTTAACAGGATCGGTCGACATTTTTTTAGGGATAAAAGAAATAAAGAAGACAACCATTTTTTACTTAGAAAGTGAAGGGTTTTGGTTTTTATATTATTGTATTGTTTTTGTTTTCTTTTGTAACCGATCTATACAGTTTTCTAGTTTTTTTGTAAAAGTATGGGTTTTCTAGTTTGTCTGTAAAACTAGGGTTTATTAGCTACAGGATTTAAAGTTAGGGTTTACGAATTATGGGTTTGTAATTCGGGGAAAATCTGATTTTGGAGATAAAGACCAGTCCAGGGTTTTGAGCATAGGATTAGAGAAGGAGCAGAGTTTGCGAGTTCATAGGGTTTTGTAAGCGAGATATGTTGTAATACCTAGTAGAAATCTTAGGGAATGCAGTGGTAGGCAAGCTTTGCCGAAACTGGGTAAAATCCATGTCATTTTATTTTGCATTTATTTTCTCTACTAAAATCTGTGGTGTGATAATTTTTAATATGTCGTAAAAACCCAATAAACCCTATTCACCCTCCCCTCTAGGGTTAATCTAGATCCAACAAGTGACATCAAAGCAGGTATTTCAGTAACTCTAGAGCCATATTGTTCCCTATTTAACAATCCAGTGAGAATCAGTCCAGTCGTATTACAACTATTTTTAATGGTATAGTTTTTTTTTTAAGAAATTGGAAACTAGAAATGGAATCCTATTTAAAATCTATTAATATTAAATGTTGGGATATTGTTATTAATGGGTATGATATTAGATAGAAATGACATTGGATTTAATTCTCGTGCTACCCATGTTTTATATTCTTATATTGATGATGAGCAATATGCCTTATCTCCGATTGTTTAACTGTGCAGGAAATCTGGACAACTTTCAATACAAAGTATGGAAGAAAAGACAACTGCTCAAAACCCAGAAGGTCAGCTCAGATTCAGAAATATGTCTGAAATGAGAATCATATGAAAATTCATATAGATCAAATGATGGAGATCCAACGGACGATGAGACAGGGAATTTCTCATATGAATGTTTAGTTATATGTGTATTGATTTAACTAAATCTGCTAATAAACTCTAACGAAAAAATAAAACTCTGATATCTAAAAATCTTGAGTTGACCGGCGAAAATAATGGTTTGGAATTAAAGCTTGAAAATGTCAAGAATTCTGAAAATTCTGATTGCAAAAGTTGTTTGAATTTAGAAAACAATCTTGTTCATCTCAATAAAATATTCAAAAACTTAAAAATGAAATTCTAATCTTAAAAGAGAATAAGAATGAGTAATAAGTTCAACAATTTTCTACAAAAGGAATTGGATAATTTTAAGACATCTGAAAATTTCAAATTTGAAAATTTGTTGAAAACTGAATCTATTTTGAGTGCTTGAAAATGAGATTGAAAATTCAAGGGTTTTGAACAACATAAATTAAAAAAAAATCAATTTGAATCTGAGATTTTTGAGTCCAACACCAATATCAAATTACTTGAAAATGAAAACTTGGTTTTGAAACACATCGATGCTGAAAAGAGAAAGATCAATATTAATCGTTGTCGATTTTGGTGAAAGAGAATAGTGATCTTAAATCCAAAATTCAACGACTAGAATCAACTTTGAATAAATTTTCTAATGGGGAAAAATCGTTGAATATGTTGTTACAAAACAGAATTTCTGTTGGAAATAAAAATAGCCTTAGGTTTGCAAAACTTGATAAATTTGCACAAAAGCTGAATTCAAATGATTTTAAAAATTCTTCAAATTATTTTGAAAAGAATCGTCTTGATAATTTGAACTCTGATAATTTTAAAGGATTTTTAAATCACAACCAAGATGTGAACTTGTTCTATAACAATCCAATTAAACGTCCTTGGACTCCAAAAGGAAATAAAACAAGTTTCGTGGAATTTAAACATATTTGGGTCCCTAATGGTACGATGGTAAATTCTGATGGATTGTTATTTAAACGGGTTTGGGTACCAAAAGTCACATACACGATTATGAGTGGTTTTACAAAATTTGATAGACCACTCGATCCAATGAATTCTTAGGTACCGAAGAATGGCCGAGGAACCAAGTTGTGAAAGAGAAATTGATTTCAAGTTATTCAACATCTTTGATATATTCAGCGTTCCTTAGCCAAGTTTGTTGTGTTAGAGTTTCAATGGTTCACATCGATTTCAGGTTTGATCTCCAAACTCATTTTTTTTATTTATATTCTCTGTTTATATTCTTCTTTGTATATTCATCCTTCTGCTCTTTCTATTTCTTCCTTTTAATTATGGTTATTTGATTTGTCACTGCCACATTTTTTTTTGAGCTTCTTAACTCCAAATTGTAAAATTCTTGTTTTTTTTGGAAATTTGCTTCATTTGTATAAAACTTTGATGTTTTAATGATTTCCAGATCTTGAATTCAAATTTGTAATCATCTGCAATTGTTTTGAAGTTTTTTTCTGCCTAACAGTGCTTCAGCATTCTTATCATATCTTGAACACTGTTAATTTGAATTCCAAAATTTTGAAGATCTGAAAAACTAATGAAATTTTACACACCTTTGTTGTTTTGAGTTTCTTTTAATTCATTTTGGAAAGACTTGAAAAATTATAGTCATTACAACACACTACTATTTTTCAGTTGTGATAATCTCATTGGTTTTTGGAATGGCTTGGATATTTCTAATTTGAGCACATGACTAAGGTATTTTTTTATTTGAAATCATTTGAAAATTTTGATATCTTCAATCTCACACACTTTTTGAATTTGAAATTAATAATCTTGAGTGATCGCTTCGTTGTATCTTGAAATTAACACATCTCTTCAAGTGATTTCAAATAACTTCTTGAATCTTGGATCATGATTCATCTCTTAGGCTTGATGCAAATATTCTGAAAAATTTTCCTAAAGAATCTTGTTCTGAAACTGATTGTTCTACTGCCTTGATAAAAGGAATCATTTTGAAAATGTTTTGACGACTGCCTGTTTTGGTAAAAATTGTTTGCTGCTCTGATAGATGGACTTGATATGCTAGATTTGACCCTTGACCTTGGTAATCTAAACTGGAAATTATGTGCTTTGTTTTCATTAACCACTATGGATAATTACGAGCTCCAAGTGGTATCAATGCTAAAAGTGTTGTCACATTCATTTGACTTATTTTTCCTCATTTTGTACAGATTTTTCAACTCCCTCTTGTAATTGATTTTCAATTTTAAAATCATTTATTGATTATTTTTTCGGAAATTGAAATCAATAACCAAATTGATCTATATTCAGAATTCATCAAAATTATTATCACTTTTTTGAAATTGTGATAAGTTGTGACTATAGTATACGTCACAGCAAAAGGAAATTTATTTAAATTCTCATGATGTTTGAACAATTTTTATAATATCTTTGAATTGGTGCTTATTTCACGAACATGTTCATTTACTCTCATCCTTCTTTCATCCATCATGATTTTATATTAATGTGGAGAGTTTAATATTTTTTGAAATCATCTTAAATATACAGTTTCAAAATTTTTGATGGAAATGTGATTATATTATTTTCAGAAAAAAGAGATAATTGAAAATTTTCAAAACCCCGATATAGTTGAGCATATTTCATAATATGATTAATTTAGAAATTTATTTCTCAATCATTTCTGTACCTACCATATTTCTATCATCCATATTGGTATTATATACTGAGGAGATTTAGAAAAAAATGATAAATATATAATATACATATGTGTTTCTCTAAACTCATTTAAAAATCCAACATTTGGTCATGCATGGTTATGAGATTACTTATAATTTAAGTTGCGACTGACCTCATTTAAAAATCTAAGATTTGGTTATGCGTGGTCAGTGTGCTATTAAAATGAAAAGAAAAGAAAAGGAAAAATAAATAAAAATTTATATGAAATCATCCTTGGTGTGTAAAAACAAGCCTATCAGTCCATTTTCTATTTTGTGAAATGTGTTAATATTTTATGATATATTATGGTTTTTTGGTTGATAGATATTGGGATTTGAAATTATTTGATTTTATCACTTGATTTGAATTTATATCCGTAGTCCAAATTCATCACTGTTTTGTGCTCAATTTTAAATTTTTATTTGAAAATAATTGGGAATCATATGTTTTTAAAACTCTCTCCATTTTTATAAAATTCATCATAAATCAATCATTCTAAAATGTGAAATTTGCTTTTAGTTATTAGAATATTATGATTTCTGTTTGATTGATTGAGATTTATGATGAACATTCTCTCTCTTAAGCTAACGTTATATTTCTAGTCTATTTTTCATCACTATTTTAATTTCTGTATCCTTTTGATGATAACAAAAGAGGGAGAATGAGTTAAGATTTTGACCGATGAGTAAACCTGTCATAAATATTTTAATATTGAAATTTCAATTGATTTGTTCTTTTCACTCATGCACATATTTAGAGGGAGTTATGTTGTACGAGAAGCATACATATAGGGGGAGTTCCACAGTTCACTGTCAAACACATTTATTATATTAAAAATCTTATTATATGTTTGTTATCATCAAAAGCGGGAGAATGTTGTATATGATTTTTGTTTGATGATAACAAACACACACATATATATATATTATAAATGTGTTTGCAATTGTACTATTCTACTACATTATAGATAGAATTAAATATTCGTATTAAATAAAATACTACTGCACAAGAATTTAAATATTCAAACATTATTTTATTGAAATATAATATTTAACTTCTATGTTTGAATAGTACAGATTTTTAACTCCACTATTTGTACACCTCACTGTAATACAATACATTCAATTTCTTATTACATCTGTTCCTCACTAAAATGGTCAATCACTTAGTTGTACAAATACTCTCTGTTACATTCTCTCTCGTGTACTGATTCTCTCATTGACACTCAATTCTGCCTTTAGCTGCTTCACTATCGGCCAGTCATCCTCTTACCTATCGCAAAAACACACACGGTAAATTAGAACAAAATAATTTTAAATTCTAGCAGATATAATTTTATTTTGATATTTATTTACCTCAGAATTTTGGTATGTTTCTCGTTATATTTCATGACTTGGTCTGATATGTATATTCATCCATCTTTGTCTAAACTGCTTGTGATATTCACAGTGATTCACTGTAAATACCACAAGGTAGACAGTGTCCTCTAATGCTCACATATATATAATTGCCTGTACACAATACATGTATACACATACATGTGTATGTATATACACATATTTTTGCTAGGTATATAGGGGTATTTTGGTCAAATTCACATCTGGCAATAACAAATATTTCTGGCAGCAGTCATATATATATATATATATATATATATATATATATATATATACATATATACATATATAGACACACACACTACATGGAGAACGTGGCAGACTGTAAGTACATGGACAACTCTTTCAGCTCAATATCATAATGCACATTGGCAAGACAAGCTTCAACATGACAACAAAATAAAGTGGTTCAAGAAGAACAAAATTCTTGATATGGTGCAGCCAAGAACATTAAGACACACACACATATATGTGGTTGTGTGTGTATACACATACATACGTGTGGGTATGTGCATGGCACACAACATGACTGATCTGCCATGATAAAGCAAAATGTATATGTGTACAACAACAAAGAGTAGTACGTATACTTTGTGTTCAAAGACAGTTGCTCAAATACATGCACAGAGTGATACAAAGAAGAGCACATATGTTTAGGTCCACACAACAACAATGCTAATGGGAAGGCACACATCAGCACACATGTCAAAGTGCTCGACTTACATATATATTCATACATATACACTTATAAGCTAGCAAGAAACAAGGTGTGCAAACTCAAGAATGGTGCGCAAACAGCTCAACATGGGACAGATTGAACAAAGCTCAAATGGACACAAATGGGATATATGGTGCAAGAAAATATGATACACATATATACACACACACACACATATATATATATATATATATATGTGTGTGTGTGTGTGTGTGTGTGTGTGTGTGTGCGCGCGCGCGCGTCTGTGAGTGTATGCAGTCATGAAATGGCAAAATTGGGTTGAATCAGTCCACCATGGTACAAGGCACAAATATACAAGATAATGGAAGACTACAACTCAAGCATGCAAACACATATACATATATACACACAACTGTGTGTATATATGTGCATGTATTAGTCAGCAAGGGTGATATGAAATGGGGCATCTCGAATAGTCAAGGTAACAGTACATTGCACTGGTATAACAACCATGTGACTCAAGTGACACAACACGTACAAGGAAAGACAATGTGCAATGAATAATAACCAGTGTGCATGAACAAACACCACAATATGCATGAAGGCACAAATGTTAAAATCATCAAATGCCAGAAATGTGAGTGTGTGTGTGTGTATATATATATATATATGTGTGTGTGTGTGTGTGTGTGTGTATAGTCAGTGTTACAAACAACATGAATGAAAAATGTACAACAGCAACTGCATGAAGAAGTAAATGGATTGCAAGTAATTTTTAGCAAGTTTGTTTACTGATTCAAATTCATGAATCAACAGATGCATGATGTTTTGATTCCAAAAAAATGCTCATAGTAAAAGGAATCAATTCTAGCATGTTTTATAGTTGTTGAAATATACATGCAAATTTTGGAGCAAAGAAAATCAATTCAAATTGTTTCTAGGTTATCAATCACGCAAGAAACTTTCAAAAAAGGTCAAAAACATTTTTTAGGCAAGAAGAACAATTTTAGTTGTTTCCAGAATTTTCAAAAATCAATTGGGGATTCAAAGACCAGTATTTTGGCAAGAAATCATTCAAATTGATTCCAGAATCTCTAGAAATCATTTAACATTCATGGCCTTAAGTCATTCAGTCGAAGACAATATTGGGTAGAAAAACATTCTAGAAATCAAAAATAGGATTCACAGCAACAAATAAATTCAAGGATCCACGCATGAATATTTGCCTAGGTCGAATACTTTAGGCATGAAATCAATTCAAGGATTTCCTAAAATCACCCAATTAATCAATGCAAAATTAATGCCAGGACAATCATGCAAGAATCGCAACAAATCAGACAAGTCCTCTTGTGAAATCAGAGGACAAATCAGGGTTTGAAATCCCTATTTAAACCACACCATATTCGTCATAGACTTATGCATTGAAAAACAAAAGGAAAAAATTCGAAAGAAAATAAAAAAAATTAATTTAGAGAAAACACAGTTTTTCGATCGTAAATTCCAAGTCACTCAACAAAGATCATCATGAAACTAATCAACCAAGAGCAACAAGAAATCTGAAGCTTTTAGGAAATTTTCAAGCAATTCGAACTCGAGATTTAGGGGAATAAAAACCCTAATTTTAATAGGGTCGATCGACATTTTTTTAGGGATAAAAGAAATAAAGAAGCCAACAATTTTTTTACTTTGGAAAGGGAGGGTTTTGGTTTTTTTATTATTGTATTGTTTTTGTTTTCTTTTGTAACCGATCTACATGGTTTTCTATTTTATTTTTAAAACTAGGGGTTTTCTAGTTTGTCTATAGAACTAGGGTTTACTAGCTATAGGATTTTTATAGTTAGGGTTTACAAATTACGGGTTTGTAATTTGGGGAAAATCTAATCTTGCGGATAAAGATTAGTCCAGGGTTTTGAGCGTAAGATTAGAGCAAGAGCAGCGTTTGCGGGTTTACAGGGTTTTGTAAGCGAGATCTGTTTTAATACCTAGTAGAAATCATAAGGGAATGCAACAGTTGGTAGGTTTTGACGGCAAAAAATGTCGTAAACACCCAAGATTCCAATTACTAGGAATTATTAATTTGGTCATATAGACAAGAGAGGAAAGTGGTAAATAACACGAGAGATTTATAGTGGTTTAGCCTCGGGAGAGGCCTACGTCCACTTTGAAAAGTCATTGGAATATTATTAGTAACACAAAGTTACAAGGTCAAGACCATCTCATGACACCTCATTACATTTATCTCTAAGGTATATGATGTCATAATTGTCACATATTTAATATTAGGTAAAAGACACTTTTGCCCTTCTTCTTCCTCAAAGTGGAGATGCCATTAGAGGAGCTCCCTAGAGGTCTTAAGCTCACAAATTCCAACCTCTTTGAAGTGTGAGGCCATAGAGTATTTATAGGAGAGGGGTTAGGTAGAAGTAGGTAGAAATGGGGACCACACCCAGAATTTCGCAACTCGACGTTGCGCACCCGCTTATTTTGCACCCGACCCTGGGGTGCGAAATTCGCACCCAGAAGGGTGTGAATTTCGTACCCTAGCAAGTGCGGGACTCGTACCCTTCAGGGGTACGAAGTTCGCACTCTGAAGGGTACGAGTTTCGTACCTCCTGGGGTGCAAAGTTCATACCCAAAGGTACGAATTTCGCACCTTGGTGGTGCGTGAATTTCGCACCCTACTGGGTGCGAATTCCGTATCCTGCTAGGTGCGAATCTTGCACTCTGCTGGGTGCTAATTTCGCACCCCGAGGGGTACGAAGTTCACATCTCGGGAGGCGCGAAGGCCATATGCATAGGCGCTTGGGGCCTTGAGGTTCGGGCTTGCAACTCCTAGGGATTCGAAGCCTTGATTCGGAAATGCATTAAGGGTGTTGCGAGGCTCTGGGCGGCACAGTCCCTCTTTGATATTGTTTCCTTCGCTCCTAAGCGTCCCTCCCGGCCTTAGCTCCACGCGATGCATTGAGTTGAGAATGTCTTATGTACTTTTGGGAACCGGACCAAAAAGCCGGTTAACATTTGCCCCCCAAAGTACGTCTTGTCTTGACATAATTTGCTTTGTATTAGTTGATATATGAGACGACCCGATTTCCCGTTCTCACGGAAACAAGGTTATCTTTGGAATATAACACAGAAACATATAATAGCAGAGCAGAATTAAATAAATACACCAGAGTGAACAACAAAATATACTGGATAAAAGTAATCATCAGAGTTACACAGTATACAGGATCTTACTTAGTACAAATAGAGTTCAGCTATACATAAATGTCTACAGCGGAAATAAACAAAATATGTACAATAGGAGCTGAACAGCATAAAAAGAATAAATGATAGAATCCATCTTCAGCTCCAGCTATCCAGAAAGAACCAGCTAAACCTGAATACAAGGCTGCCCGTGTAGAAAAAGGGGCACCCGAGTTTGAGAGTGAAACAAACTACGAGTCAGTCATGGGACTGGTATGAGAAATCCACTCAACACATATATAATTGGCTAATCACAGGACCACGCCACTTTCGTGGAACGGGTTTACTCCATTGGATTGCCAGTGCTTTAAAACAAATCTTTCTTTTAAACATCGCTATGCTTTTTATAAAAATGAAGCCGTTATAAGACTCAGTTCCCATCACACAATGCAACGCAAACCGGAGGATAGAGTTTTTACCTTATAACGGCCAAGATACGCTTGATACGAATAAAACAAAGGCATTTGATATTATTACTAGTGTTTATATGTTTTGAAAACAATTTCAAATCATAACTATCAATCATAGACGACATGAGCGTCCCATGCCACTATGTCGCCAAATATATATATACAATCGAAACCGCACGATGTCGTAGTTGGAAATTGGATTTCCGTCATGAACCAAGGCAAAAGATAGTCCTTACCGAATTCGAGACGCTCTAGCCCGTGTCTCAGGCAAGCGCGCAGGCAAGCCTTGGATCGTCAGGGCCGGTCCACCGATGTGGATTATTATGCCTGAACAATACGTTTCCCCGCCCTTTGGGGCGTCAACGAGCCAACGAATGACTCCATCGGACCCGGATCGTCCGATCAAACCGAGGCGCCTCGCAACAGCAACAACCACATAGGTGAAAAGTATATAAATGTCAGGGCTGGTAGGTCACTGACACCACCTTAGCTAGAAAGAAACGCATGCCCTCCCTGATGTCATTCTCCCGTTTTAGGTCCATACCGGGGTGTGAGGCTCGCGAATTCACGTTATACACAAAGCTACGCCACACAGGCGATGCTTTGATCATCACCACAAGACTTTGCTTTTCAACAGAAGCCCTGATCACTGCATCTTAGCATGCCACACAGGCAATTCATACCGTGCAAATGATGGCTATCAATCACACAGAACAAATTCCAATGTCGGACACACAGTCCATTTACAAGTCTGTTCTGGGTCTGAACGAAACCGGAGGCACTAAATACCTCGCAAACCCATCGATCACCACGTACGTCTGGACGATCACCACTCATTATCCATATTTCGGGATGCCTCCCAATCAGGACCTCGGTTACCATCCAAACGAGGTGAAGATCTCCGGTCTTCGACCATCGTCTTCATCTTCGACTTTCAATCGTCGATCAATTATTTGAAATGAGAATTAACTCGGCCTTCTCAAATAATTCACGTATATTTAGAATTTCAATTCAATTTATTTCAATGGTTAAATTATTCGACAACACCAATTTTGTCCTTTAATGTAATTTTCACACCAAACACATTCAACCATCAAACATCACATAAATCAAGCAAATTCAGTTTATTTCCATTCTATATTGCTTATGATATTTTATAACTATTTATCGCTATTTTTATTTATTTTAAAATAGCTATTTTATTCAAAACGACGCTTCGGGCCATAAAGCGGCCGTGGCGCTGTTTTTTTCTCCAAATTTGATTTACACATATCTGAAAATCAAACCGTTGGATCTTCACAAAATTTTCATCATTAGAAAGGTCTTTTCAAAACGAACCCAACGGTTCCAGTTTCGGGAAAATCCGACGGTCGGATCTCCCGGTACAATCGTTTGAAATTTCGATTTCAAAATACGAACTGCAGCGTCGTTATTCGATTAAATATAATTATATTTATATATATATAAATAAATATAATCGTTTCTGGCGCTGTTTTTCTTCAGAATTGAATTAAACATTCCAGACAATCCAACCGTTGGATTTTTACAAGGTTGGTGCCGTTGGAAAGATTATTCCAAGGCGAACCCGACGGTTGATGTTTCGGGAAAATCCAATGGTTGGATTTCCCGTACTAGTCGTTTGAAATCACGATTTCAAAATACGAACTGCACGGCCTCGTTTCGTTTTAATTTTATTTATATTTATATATATATATAAATATAGTTCATTCAATGATTTCCATATCATTTTCACTTCAAATATTTTTCTAACGCCTTAAATTTTGGAAAAATTTCGCCATAACCTCCCCTGCACCGGGAGCATCGGGAAATTGCAAATAGCGTTCCCGGTCCTTCTAATCTCAAAAAGAAAAAGAAAAAGCCAAGCGGCTAGCCAACAGGCTCAAAATCATCACCCAAACAAATCAGTAAATGTGTACCTATTTGTCGGGCACAAAATTTTATTCCTCTTCTCTAGCCCCTTTGCTATAACCTGTTCAATGAATATTGCATGTACTTATATATACAGTTCTTATCATTTATCAATTTCTATTCGACTTCATATTTGATTTCTATTTGGTTTAAAAACTCCATTCATTTTAATGTTACATAAATAGGTGCAAATCATTTCATTAGCTAATTAATGAATATTTCAACTCATATATGTTTATTTTGAACAAGTGGCTATTTTTAACACTTCACATTTCAACGATTTATGCATACAATAAAAATGTGATTTTTATTGTAAAACAATTCATTTCAAAACACTATTTTTCTATATAGTTCAAGTTGGTGATAAAAATGGGATTTTTATCATAAAACAATTTATTTCAAAATATGAATACCATTCAACACATGAATTTCTAATCAACGAATGAATATCAATTCAACACATGAATGTTTTCAATAGTTTTTATATATAGATAAAAATGTGATTTTTATTATCAAACAATTTATTTCAAAATGTGAATACCATTCAACACATGAATTTCTAAACAACGAATGAATATCAATTCAACACATGAATGTTTTCTATACAATGAATAAATATAGTTTAAGCATATGAAAATAATTCAAACACTCAAATATTATTCAAAATTTCAGCAGCATAACGGCAGGGTAGTTAAACCGGCACCGTCCCTAGTACGGCTCCTCGCTCTACCTTAAAACCTCGCGGTTTTTGACAATGGGGTTCATGCATCTAGTTCGCACGCAGGCGGCATGTATATATTTATTTCATTTCCACAAACTAATCCTAAGTGGTTTCAACCAAATATTTCACAACCACCAATGGGTATTTTTCAACCACTTTCAACCAATATCAATCACAAACAATCCCAAACAACCATTCGCTATCAATCAAATTTTCACAACAATTTCAACCAATAAATATCGTCCATGGTTTGTGGACGAGGGGGCGTATATATATATATATATATATATATATATATATATATAGATATATAGATATATATTTATAGATAGCAATTCACTTTCATTTCACACATATATAATATTTTTAAAACAGAAATCTCACCAATAGCTATCCAACTTCACGACTCTTCCTTTATAGAAATCTTCGCCTTTTGTCGCTTTCGCCCGTATTCTCTACACATGTAAAAATCGAATTTTTACTACGCTATTCAATATATAAAAATATGATTTTTACTTTTACTTTCAATATATAAAAATCTGATTTTTCATTTAAAACAAAATCAGTTTTTATAGCTTTTTAAAATCAGTTTTAATTCCTTTTATAAAATTCAGTTTTTATCTTTTTATAAAATCAGTTTTTATCTTTTAATAAAAATCAGTTTTAAAATTCAGTTTTTAAACCTACTTAAATTTTCAGTTTTTATAACTTTATAAATTCAGTTTTTACTTTTAAAACAAAAATCATTTTTTTTTTATTATTTAATTATTTATTTTTGCAAAAAGGTTGACTTTTACATACGACCTCGAAACGAGGCCCACCGCCTGTCGTCCATAGCGTTTTACCCCCATTCCGAACACAATGGGATATGTATCGCAAGCCGATTTGATTGTTACAATCAGTTTCCTTTTGAATTTTCATTTAAATCATTATATTGAATTTTAAACGTACATTTCAAATTACTGGGGCCACATACTAACTAGAAAAATTCTCGAAAAATATTTTCTAGCTTCGTATTGTCGATACGGTCCTAACAAAACTAGTTTCGTCGAATTCTGAGGCCGTTGGAAAAATGGCCAATTTCCAGTCGATTAAAATCAACTGAAATCGGTCAAACGCGTTTTCCTTTGCCACGCTCACATATTGATTCGAAAAATTATGAAATTTGAAACCTAGCAATAACTTGACACTGCGGATCCAACAAAAGTGGTTTCGTCGAAATCCGAGGTCATTTGCAAAATGTCCATTTTTAAGGGCCTGAATTCCATAGCGACTATTCAGAATTTTCAACTGGACATATCTTTTGATTCCCGCTATCAAATTTCGATTGGTCGGATTCGTTAGAAAGATATTCACTAACAGATATAAATATTTTTGGTTTCACTAAAATCTGGATTGTTTTGCACCCGGTATATTCAATTGAAGTTTGAAATCGAATTATCGAACTACCGCACTATTTTCAATTCTATATATAATTATAATTAATTATATTCGTTTTCAAATGTCGATTCAACTCAGTTTTCATCTCCATTATTTAAAATATTTATTTTAAATATTTAAAATCCATTATTTTAGCCAATTTAAAAATTTTAAATTGGTTCAGATTTTCTGGGTCGTTACAATATAGTAGTCATCTTGTCGACTTGTCCTGTAAGTTAAGAGAAAACTGACGTTAGTTATCGGGCTCGTTCACTGTGGAATGGCGAACGAGTTATCGTTGGTGCGGCTCAATGCTCACGTCGCTAAGTATTCGTTATGCATTGCCTCCGTGTGTTTGCAGTGGTCGATATGCATGCGTATGGAATACGTATACGGGAGCGCGTGGTGCAATATTTCAAAACCGGGGGTGCGATTTTTTTTTAAACCTAGGCGTATGAAATTTCACACCTAGAGTTGCGAAATCTCGAACCCAGGAGGTTCGAAGATACGAACCCTAGGGGCGAAATTTCAAACCCCAGGAGGTTCGAAATTTCGAATCCAGAAGGCTCGAAATTTCAAACCCAGGGGGTTCGAAATTTCGAGCCAGTTTGGGAATGCGAAGGGACATTTTCCCTTTTCCTTATAAATAACCCCCCTTTCATTTCACTTTCTCCTTTAGATTTTCGAGCTCGACCGCCATTAAAAAGCTTCGAACCACTATACTTTGAATTTGAACGTGAAATAGGTGGTCTAAGATGTTCTTGGAGGCGAGCACGGGGGAGTTGTCCACACGAGGAGGAGGATGACATAAGAGAGGCTCCGAACCCTGATGGGCACGAGTTCTCGAGCCTCGTCGGGGCTCGAGCTTTTGAACCTGGAGGCTCAGCGTTCGAACCCTAGCAAGGTTCGAGTTCCCAAGCCTTGCTGGGATCAAGCCTTTGAACCCGGGGTTGGTTCGAAATTTCGAACCTCATCCGGGTTTGAGTTTTTGAACCCTGACGTGGTTCGAAATTTCGAACCTTGTCGGGGTTTGATCTTTTGAACCCCTGGGGGGTTCGAACCTCGGAACTTATGTGAAGGGTCTTGAGTCTTCGATCCTTAGGTGGGATGCGTTTTTCGCGATTGCCTCCAGTACTTCATTCCCACGCTCTCCCTTGTCGCCTTAGTAAAGGCATGACTGTATATATTCTGACTTTCTACATAGGATAGAGCATATTTCTGAACTATGACTGAACTGTTGGACCATTTCGAATTTCTTTTATGTATCTTGATTTTTCATGACACCATACACACATATTAATTATCGCCAGCACGCGGGGCACAGGTTACTTTACTGCGATGTCTAACACTGGTGTGTTAAAGTATAACTAGCGATGCAGACAAGACTGAAAACCGGAAAGACCATGGAA